>KZ651437.1:315173-339301 GCA_001010745.2 Gerris buenoi | reverse complement strand
CATCGAAATAATACTGTAAATTTTACATGTTCTATTAGAGACAATTATACATAAATTTACGTTATTTACGATGTCTTCGTTGTTGTCATCCATCATCTTCTATTAGCAATTCTTGACCAGCTAATTTAATTAACAGTATTTCTTCTTTCTTGTCCCTAATTTATTTTATAAATTCTTGTGGTATCGGTCGTTTAGGGTCGATAATAATTGAAATAAACTACATATCACATACGGCTATATTTCGACCATTACGGTCATCTTCAGGCCTAAAAACATCGAAATAATACTGTAAATTTTACATGTTCTATTAGAGACAATTATACATAAATTTACGTTATTTACGATGTCTTCGTTGTTGTCATCCATCATCTTCTATTAGCAATTCTTGACCAGCTAATTTAATTAACAGTATTTCTTCTTTCTTGTCCCTAATTTATTTTATAAATTCTTGTGGTATCGGTCGTTTAGGGTCGATAATAATTGAAATAAACTACATATCACATACGGCTATATTTCGACCATTACGGTCATCTTCAGGCCTAAAAACATCGAAATAATACTGTAAATTTTACATGTTCTATTAGAGACAATTAATAATTTAAAAGCATGATATTTTAAACATTTTAAATGAAATTTTATTTTACAAAAACTAATCAACTATAAGAGATCTTACCTTAGATTGAAAATGTATAAAAAACTTTTTTCCATAATTTATGAATTGAAAAACTATTACCTAACATTTTGTTAGGTTCGTCACTATTTCTCAACAACTCATAACTACATTAACCTGTCTTATAACAATTATTATAACAATAACTATAACAAATAAAAAATATAACAGAATTACAAAAATAACATGGTAAAAATGTTTTGTTAACACGACACGTAAATTAACACAAACGTAAAACGAGGAGAGATTATTTGTGTTATTCTTTTAAAATTACTTCAATAGACGCTGCAATATCTAGATAAAGGATGATAATAAGGTTGGGGAAGAAGTTTCAAAGGAGTTAAGGTTATGAGCCTTTGGTAGAACACAGAGGAAAGAAGAATGTGAAAAAAGTACTTATCACTTTTATCAAGGTAGCACTATATTATGTACTTACTATCCATTTTTTACACCACATGCATATCCGCACTATGTACTTAATATACCTCCATAGACTCTATCATATCTAGATAAAAGATAATAATAAGGTTGGGGAAGAAGTTTCAAAGGGGTTAAGGTTAGCTTTAGGTAGAACACAGAGGAAGGACGAATATGAAGAAAGTGCTTATCACGTTATCACTTCTATACATGCACTATGTAGGTACCTCATACATTTTAAACCAGTTAGTTAATACAAAGTAAAGCAATAATCATTGTCTTTATGTTTCAAAATAGCAAATTAACGCATTGAAGTTAATATCTAAGAAGCGAATGCATTTTTGTTTCTGGCATTTGGATGCATATTGATGAATGATTAGTACAGGAGTTTTCATGTTTGATTTAGGTTAAGGAGTGGTAAGCTAAATGTCTGGTTCATGTTGAGATATTGAGTGTGTTATATAGGCTTAGTTAAGGCTGTAGCATTTCTAGTTTGCTCTGAACCTACCCTCATAGTAAAACCCCTCACTCACCCTCTAGCCCAGAACCAACCCGTTCTGTTCTCGCTCCAATTACTCGTTGTACATCCCTCCACCCTCCCTCTTGAGTTTAAATTACTGGCTAACATTAATTTCCCCACCTTGTCTCTTTGGAGGCCTCCTCTCCATCTCACCCCCCAGCACTGCTTAGTGAAAGCTATAAATTTGTTTTGTTGGTTTACCCCACTCGGCTTTTCAACAATGCCTTAACAACGATATATTTCTGTCTTCAGGATTTGAATTGTTCTTCTACAAGCTGTTTCTTCTAGAGGCGTTTGTTAATCAATCTTACAGTACCATGTTGTATGTAACACACATCTGTGATGTTCCTTGTTGAAAAGTCTTAGTGAAATCAATCTATCATTAGACTAAAACCTTTTATCATTTAGGTAATGAATTAACATTTAATTTGGTAAAATAATTGTTAAACTTTTTAATTGTATATATTATGTACCTTTAAAATTATTATAGATTAACTTCATAAATTATTATTTTCACAACTTTTGCTCCCGTGCTTACCGAGCGACGGTTACGGAAGTGCTTATCTCCGATTTTAAAAATTCCAATACAGAAATCTATTTTAGTCGTCAGGGAACATTTTTGGTCTCGTGTCTGTCTGTCTGTCTGTCTCTCAATCTGTGTGTCCGAGAATTCTGAAAAGTGTAACGATAACTTGAGTAATTGTCAACCAATTTTGATGAAATTTGGTGGACTATGTTCATTTTAACAATGCCCAGGACGAGTTCATTGTACAATGTTATCTGTCAAAGCGTTCACGCTTAACGCTCGCGTAAACGTGAACTTTAGGTTGGGGGAAAAAACAAACTTCATCTATTCAATGAGACAAACATTTTTTTTAAAAATACAATTTTCTAGTAACACCAACAGCGACACAGCCATGAAGTGTTAAAAGATCGCTAAAACTATTAGTAGTTTTTACACAATAAACAATAATGTTAAAAATAATATAACAATAAAGTACATGATAGGATGTGAGGAAGCTATGAGCCACACTAATTGGCAGTCTATTTTTTTAAATTTAAAAAGTAATTAGTCAGTAAGTCACCTTTTTTAAATCACAAGCACTATTTTGTTAAAT
This sequence comes from Gerris buenoi, assembly GCA_001010745.2. Lineage (NCBI taxonomy): Eukaryota > Metazoa > Arthropoda > Insecta > Hemiptera > Gerridae > Gerris > Gerris buenoi. The sequence goes on along the minus strand of KZ651437.1, from coordinate 336,576 downwards.
TTGGCCTACATTACTATGGCGCTTTGCTTTTAAACATTTTACTTTAATTACACTAATACTATAATGATAATAATAATAATAGATGCAACATCCGGAATATGGCTTAGGCCTTCCAATGGGCTTATACTTCTATGTAATACGTATGTAGGTGACATGGGATTACCGCAATGATGCTCCATCAGCGAATACTCTAATTTTCTGTTTGTATATTTAATTTGATTTTATTCATTATTACTTTCTTTTTGATTATAGTTTAATTAAAACGGTGTCGAATATAGTTGATGATTGGTGATGATCTATGAGAAAACTGCGTGTAATATGTACATCTTTCAGAAGATCGATGAGCATAAACTCCAGTATTTAGGTCGTAACTGAAAGTAGTTAGTCTAGGAAACCCCACGCTAGGCGTTTTCCCAGTATCGTATTTGTAGCTACATAATTGTTGTGGTGAAAATCCGTTTGTGAATTCCAGTTACTCGATTTATGCGGCTGATTAAGTGTATAACCAACCGCGTTTCACCCATTGCATAATATGTTGTATGAAGGTGGGTTCATAGCATGCGTTTTTTACGCACATTTGGGCTTTATAGATAAAAAAATAAATTCATGAAGCAGTAGAGACGTCACTTAGTGTTTTACCCCACTCTTCCTCCCTTGTGCACTTGCACAATGTTCCGTTCACGTTAAGGACGGGAAAGTTTTGATTCAGGTTATCTTCAACGGGAGAAAAGTTGGGTTAGAATAAACTTTTCTTGCGTCATGTTATGACAGCCTATAGATTATTCTGTCTCGCGTATAACACTAAGGCTAAAATCTTACCTTAAGTCCTTTTAGTAGACTCAATCCGTCAAGAGGATGCTGCTTTTTTTTTAGAGAGTATACTGATAAAAACCTACACTGTTTGTTATATTCCTAGTACTGTATCCCTTTTCTAAATAAATAATACATTAAGTAAGTTCCTTATTTTATTAAGTATCATAATTTGCAATATTTAGATAAAATTGATTGATTTAGATGGTAAGCAAACCAACCAAGTAAAACTGAATTCGTACAGGCTGCTAAATTAAATTAAATCAAAGCTCGGGTTAAAGGAAGAATCTAGACCGGATGTGCTTATTTTTAATTTAATTATCCTGCCACGAGACTTAGGTATATATCTTGCTAAATTCAATAATCCATTATTCTTCAATAATAATAGGTTTCTTTCAACCGACCCTATTGTACCATCCCGCGGATCGTTTAAGACATGTTATATACGCATGAACTAACATTGTACTGTTATAAAATCATGTCAAGTTTGAACGGGTTTAGGACTATTTCGCACAGTATTAAAAACATTCAAGGAAACCCAACACTGTTTGCTATATTCCTAGTTCTGTATTGTAGTATAGTAAGTATATTCCTGGTTAACTTCAATGCGATAAAGATGTTTTGGATCAACTTTTCTCGCGTCATGTTATGACAGTCTATAGATTATTCTGACGCGCGTATAAAACCCAGGCTATAATCTCGATTATGACCTTTTAGTAGGCTCAGACCTTCAACAGGATGCTGCATTATTTAGAGAGTGTACTGATTAATACCACACTGTTTGTTATATTCCTAGTTCTGAATCTATTTGTTAGATAATTGATATATTAAGTAGTTCCATATACATATTATTAAGTATAATAATTTATTTAAAGAGATTTTACGTAAAACAATGAACGAAGTAAAAAATGACATGAATTGACAATGATACGAACCTTAACATAAAAGGCTAAAAACATATCTTGGCCTTTAGTAAAGAATAAGGGTTGGATTTTAAGAAGAATAACATTCTCTAAATACCAACGAGGGACCTTTTCTCAACCCTTTAGGGGAGTATCCCCTTAAAAACCTGCTCAATATTACAGTTCTCCCCGAGGCAGTATAACAAGACAGAGCACTGTAGAGTGTAGGTGCAAGTATAATGGACCTTACGTCCTTTAGACCTAGCGCAAGGGCTACCTCTATATATTACCCTCACATAAACCTTTGGTTAAACTAACCTTAAGTAACCTGCAAAGGGTTGAATAATACGAGGTATGCCCCTGTTTAAAGGGTTAGCAACAATAACATTTGTAATTGTCTTTGTTTTTAAACCTTTAGCTTGTTAACATGCATTATGTAAAGGGTATATTATATATGATGTTTCGTGCCTTTTAGTGTGAATATAAGGATATAAAATCGTGTTTGTTATTAATAAACATGCTACACGAATTCTAATTTAAGTCAAATGATATCATTCACGTATTGAAATGACTTTAAAATATTATGTAACATGACTTAATATCGATTTATGGGGAGGATACGTATTTGTGTAAAATCGATGATTTAAAAATGACTTAAACGTAAAGATCAATCTATTTGTATACCTATATAATAATATACAATTTTTGCTTTCGAGCTTATCTTCGGTAATGGAAGCTATGTAATTGTTCTGATGAACGAAAATATTTTGTTTCCAAATTCTAAAATTCCGAGACCACTGGCCACTAGAGACTGAACCACAATGGATTTAGTTTTGGTGGAAACAAGCCTTTCTTTATTTATAATTATGTGATTCTGCTTCTCATATTATTTGATGTTATTATATATATTATAGTATACAGTTGTAGATTAGTGCAGATACCTTATAAATCACAATGCAATTTTTAGGTTCAATAAATTTTCATTGCTTTACTGATCCACTTAAAATTATGTGGTACTCAAATAGGTAACTTTCTAAAGTCTCTTTTACACTTACATATTTTATGTCTAATTTGTTTGTTCCTTGTATCACACTATATCTCATCATGTTTGTTGTTGTATCAATAGTTGAGATGTTCAAACGAGAAGTTGTTTACACACATTTATTCAAGCAATCATTTGTGAGGAAATGATTTACTTATAATTATATTGAACTTGTCTTCCAAGATTCTATCTAATACAAATACAATTGTTTAATTAGATTTGTACTTGTGGTTTAAGGAGTTGCTGAGGCTGGAGGCTGGTGGCATCCCTATTTACCTAATCAAGCTGCTCACAGACTTCTACCAATAGGACCTCAACAAGGTATATTCTTGACTCTTATTTGGTTCTTCTGTTTTCAGTAAATAAAAATATGTTACACTATAATAACAACTGCAATATGATAACGTAATAAAAAATATTACGTAAAGTTATTATGCTTAAGATACTCCTATAGAAAAGGGTCCCCCTTTTTGTAGAGGGAATATACAGAAGAGTTTATATCCTTTAGTCTAACTACCTATTAAGACAAAGGTATATTCAGTCCTACATGCTTTGAGACAAAGGGATATCAAATTTTTATATATAAAAAAGTGAGTATTCGGTTATCCGAAATATATTAAAAATTGGGGGACCCTTTTCTATGAAAGTATCATGCTTAATACATGATGCAAAAACTATTAAAACGAAATACCTAGAGCTATTATGCTAACATGCAAAAACTATTAAATCGACACACATTAAAGATATTATTGTTTATACATGCAAAACTATTAAAACGATATACATAAAGCAATTATTCTTAATACAAAAATGATCTTAATAGTGCATGTATTATGAGCTATTAAGATAAACATGAGCTAATAAAATAAACACTGATTTCTTAATTATTTTGCAGGCCGAGAAGGAGGAAGCGAACGTGAGGATGAAATAGACTTACCACCAGCCACCGCACATCCTCTGCTAAGTCTTCTGCCATTCCTTGGAGGCACGCCTTGGGGTGCTCTCTACTGTCCTAGTGCCCTTCCCCCTCCAGCTCCCAAGTTACCAGAACCTTCACCACCGTCACCACCTTCACCTCCACCACCCCCTTCACCACCTCAACCACCCAGTACAAGTCCTAGTGAACCCGAACCTCCTAAAACCAAAAGATCAACAGATGTTTGGAGACCTTATTAAATCATTTTAAACTATAATTGCAAGATAGATCATTTGAAATTTCAATAAAAGAAGAACAATTTCAGAACAAGTTACCAGAACCTTCACCATCTTGACCTCCACCACCCCTTTCACCACCTTAATCACCCAGTACAAGTCCTAGAGAACCCGAACCTCCTTAAACCAAAAGATGAATCGACGTTTGGAGACCTTATTAAATAATTTTAAATTATGTAATTCACAAAGATAATTTAAAATTTGAATAAAATAAAAAACAATAACTCCAAGTGATAAGTTTGCAATAATATTCTCACTTCTTTAGCAAGACGCAACTTGTTATTCATCTATTTTTAAAATATTATCCTAATCTGAAATTAATATCTATTAATAAATGTATATTGATTAACAATTTTTATAAAGGTTAACAACTTATAGAAGACTTAAGACAAAAAAAAAACTTGTTAAAATTAGTCAAATTGCAAACTTACCGTGTACATAAACTGTATTGGAATTCCTTAAAGTACTTAAATTTTTCAAAAGTCCAATAAAATTTTATTAAATGTATTTATTTCTTAGGTGTAACTTCAAATTGATTAAATTTTCTTTCATATTAAATGTTAGACTACAACTGTAACAATACTTCACTTGATAATGTTATATTTCAACTGTAATATATAAATAGGAAACAATATATTAATAACATTTGTAAATAATAATTATTGTATTTATAATTAATATGATCTCATCTAATTGTAGATTATTCTGTTTAAAATATATAGTTCACACTCTTAAGTGGCGGTTTCTATTTACTTGATGATACAAAGCTGTTTTTTTTTTAAAGAATTTTAATTTTTTTTCGTTCTCTTTGTACATTATCGTCATTCTACACCTTGGCAAGTGGTACAGATATTTGGCCTGTAGCATGATTCATCGTAAAATACTTAGTTTTCAAGTGAAATCCACGTGGTAAATGATTTTTACAGTCCATTTTTACAACTAATACGACTTAACTGTAACATCTCTACACAAACACCCGTGAATATGATTTTAGTAAATGTAACGAAACACTGGACTTATTAAATTCCTTATTGAAATATACATTTATTTTGTTGGAAAAAAATGTTATTGTAAATTTAAAGTCATAAGTATTCATATTTTATCGTAACGTGTTTCTAAACTAAGAAAAAAATATTTTATCTCGTAACGAACTGTATATTTTGTTGTATATATTTTCTTATATTTTATAATTCAATTTTTTATTTATTCATATTTCTTTTTACACATTTATTTTATTAATTTTAATGTCATAAAAGGTGTTTTCTTTAACCAAAGCTAAGTCTCATGTCATGCCTAGTGAAATTCTTGAGTCATCGTTCCTTGGATAAGTTCATTAAAAGGACAAGAAACAGACGCTAAACAAAAGTCATACAAGTATGTATCAAGCCTATTGAAAGGCTAAGTAAGAATAGACATAGGTATTTAAATGTCCGTTGGAGGTGTTTATTGAAAGGCTTAGTAAGAATAGACATGCTAATGATTCATTCGAGGAGTTTACTGAAAGGTTTAGTTAGAATAGACATGCTAATGATTCATTCGAGGAGTTTATTGAAAGGCTTAGTAAGAATATACATTCTAATGATTCATTGAAGGAGTTTATTGAAAGGCCAAGAATGACAAGTGGAACTAAAGGAAAAACGTATCATTCGTTAAAATGATAAGAAAAGCTGGCTGATTATTCAAATATTAAACAAAATATCTAACCCTAGTTTTCTATTTATTTAATTATAACTATTGTGATACTGATACTGATTTGAATGAAGTTGGTTAAAACTTGAGTTGCTGCTGGTATTTAATTTAAAATAAACTAGTTTTAACAGAAAAGGTTTTCATTGCAAGAATAGCAAAAATACTTAAGTGACCTTTTTCATTGGAGGAGCCCATTAAAAGTGCAAGAGACTTAAAATTATAATTTTTTAAGAAAAACTCCTTATCTTATTGCATAATATTTACATTGGTAAGTCTACACTACTTGGCTCATTTATAATTCTCCGATTTACTTAAATTTTATTCAACTATTATNTATATATATACCTATGTATATATCCTTTATACATAGGTATTAAAAACAATTCCGGCTGTTATAGCATCTTGATAAATTCAATAGTTTTTATTTTTAAAGAAATATGTGTCACATCATAAGAAAAGTGACGGAAAGTTAGGTTAGTTTAGGGTTTAGGTTAAGGTTTGTACTTTTCGACTTAACCTAAGCATTACCTTTCTTTACGTTCTAAGGGAGTGACACATTATGTTTTTTTGTTTCATCTTTTTAAAAACTACTTAATTAATGGAGATTCTACAACCGGAATCGTTTTTAAAAATGTACAAAGGAATAGTTTAAAAATTGCAAGTAAATGGGACAATTAGAAATAGGTAGGTCAAGTCATGCAGATTTAGCATTGCATTTCTATATTCTTCTTCTATTGATGAAGCGGAAACAACTAAAGCAACAAAAGATCAAAATGCTAAAAAAACATGTTTCCTTCAATATCCTTGACGAAAAGAGGTTTCATTTTGATAAATTTTTTTGCAACTATGAAATACTTAGAATATAAGAATACATAATATTATGTACATAGAAAACACCTTTACCATTCACACTGTCTGTAATCAGGTCTATAAGTAATTTCCGTTTGCTTTTGTAATTTATTTACTGTTTGTACTATTTAATAAACTAAAATAATTTCAAACCTTAACTATAACAAATATTTATAAAATTAAATACATGTTCAAATTCACACTATTATTAAATAAAAATTTGGTGTAAATAAGTGTTGTATTTATCACAGTTTATAGACGAATTATAATTATTTATAAATAAATATATTAATTTTAAAACATTATATTTGTTTTTCTGCATATTCACCTAAAGTTTTTTAAAAATATATGTTATAAATGATTTTTGTAAACAGGGGTAGATGCTAATAACGTTTACAAATTTTTACATTCATAAGAAATTATAATTCTTAATTGGTTCCAATGTTCAGGCAAGTGGAACATATTTGGTGGGAACAGGCTTTCGCGGGTTGTACTGTCAAAAAAAAGAAATGATTTTTCGGTGACATCCGAATCTTTAAGTCGTATTTGTGTATTCTTTTTATAGGTTGGCCGTTACGTCCAGGAGAGGGTATTTGCAGCGACCACAAATTTCCTCAAGTCTCGTAGCTGTGGCTTTAAAATTGAACTCTGGATACTGAAGCTTAAAAAAATATTGACTTTAATATATTTATTGTTAAGCAGTTCTCTGAAACCAGAATCTCTTGAAGCAAATATAATTTCAAACTTATAATAGTGCATTGAAATAAGAAACACCTAACACTAATATTGTTATAAACTTGGATCCTGAAACAAAATATTTTTTTAAACATGTTCTAGTGCATTGGAATAAGAAACTCCTGCAATAAATATAGTTTTAAAAGACAAAGAATAAAGTAAAGAAAAAATTTGTTAGACATTGAAAATGGGGGAAGGTATTGAAAGGAAGCTAAATACTGAGGAATAGAGATCATTATTAAAACATGTAAGGCGCGCTTCACATAAGTACGTGAGTATAAAAATTGAATTCCTAATTATTGATTGTACAAGGTACAGGTACTCAGGGCTCGATTTGAGGCGGAACGGCGTTCCGCCTTTTTATTTTATTTTTATTTTATTATTCTCGGTCTAGTTCTAATGTCATAAATATTGACTTGCTAAACATGTAGAAATATTGAAAGCTTGGATTCGGGACTAGTTATCGGTTACGGCAGAGAAAAATCATTCTCCTGCGTAGCTTAGTTGGTTAGAGCGTCTATACTGGAAATATAAGAGACCCGTGGTTTAAGCCCCGGTCTCCCAGTGTCCCGCAGTGTTAAAAATTATTATAATTTGATTTATAAGTACGTGAGGTGATATTCGCCGGTTTTGGTACGATTTGGTTAAAATTATTAAGTGAAAAAATGTTAATAGTTGCTTATACGAAACCTCTAAATTGATGTATAACATGTGAGGGTGTCTAAAAACTTTTTTTTAGTCACCCGCCATATTGCCCACAATCTTGAAAATATTGAGTGTGCAATTTTAATAGTTGCATTTTTTTTTTTTTTTTTTTTTTTTTTTTTACAATTTAAGACCTTTAAATTGATAGCATAACATGGTCGCTAAAAACGGTTTTTTAATCACCCGATATATTGGCCCCCATCTTGAAAATATTAAGTGTGAAAACTCCAAAAAGTGTTCAGTTATCACAAATGCCGAAATGCACATGTGTGCTGAATTTCATGTTCCTAGCTATTGTAGTTTATGAATTGAAACCTACCAACGCAACGGACAGACGCCAACAGACAGACAGACAGAGCCGTTATATAAGGTTTCTTTTTGTACTTCGTACAAAAGCCTAAAACCCTCGATAAGCCGTATAAGGTAAAAGAGAGCAGACAAAGCATATTAGAAAAATTATTAGGTATTCAAATTATATTTAAAAAAAAAAAAAAATCGTTACGAATCATAAGTCACTGAGGATTGTATATTGTATACGCTTGTTGTTAAATATATATATCCCTACAACAACTAAAGTGAAGACTTATAGCTTGAACGATTACTTCAAATATACAACCTTCAACAATGAGGGTGGGCCTCATAAACCCTCTCATCAATATATATCTCTATATAATAACAATTTTTTTGTAGGGGTTGGATTTTTTTTGTCTTTTCCCCCTTTCTGTAAACCTCTTCAAGAAAACAAGACACGGAAAAAATATAAATAAATACGCAAGTTTTTAAGAACCATTAAACACAAGGGAAAGGAAATGGAACTGAATCTAGTACGCTCCGTTTCTTCTCCCTTGATTTTCAACTTCTTCTCCCCCCTCTTGTATTTTCAAACTAAGATTATTTATGTTTTTTACGGAGTTTTTTTATTTTATTTTTTTTTTTTACTTAGTTACTTTTCAAACCCTCTTCGAAAGTCCCTTATCCATTTCCTTACTGACTCCATTTTTTTAAAATAANAAAGATTTCGAAACAAATGAATGATTTCGAAAATTTCAGAGGATTTGAAGACGTTTTCCAAAAAGAAATACAATTTTTATGGTTATCAAAGCAGCTTTTGGCCTTTTTAAGTCCTTGCGTGGTTAGAAACATTCATTTTTACTTGACATAAAAGATTTTATTTAAGATATTTTTAGGGCATTGTAGTCCAAAGAAAGGAGTTTTATACAATGTATTGTATATTGTTTGAAAAAGAGTAAGTAAGAAGTTATGAGCAGATTGATTTTTTTAAGTTAGGTGATATTATATTACCAAATTTGGTACTAACTCTACTAGTAATTTCTTAACAGTTTAGTTGTTAATTTCAATTTTATTTGATGACCTGATCCCAGCAAATGATTGCTGCGATTAACAGCAATGTATACTTGCTTACTTATATACTTAATACTAGCTTTGTCCTATTTTTTCCTTTTTGAAATGTAGATGTGTAGTAGAGATGCGCAGGATGCCTCAATTTTGCCTACGGACCCTAAAAAATACCTATCCCCCCCCTGTATGATTGAACTTTGATCAGCTTATTGATGACTACTTTAGTAGCACTTTGTATTACTACTAACTGGTCAATGTACTTTAAAACCAAAATGTTATCCATAAGTTTTCTTTAACTTATTTTATATGAGCTTAATGAATGAATACATCAAAGTAATCTATACGAGATAAAATAATCTATCTCTCCACCTCTCCACTTACTATAGTATTTTTATTTATTTATTAGAACAGCAGCAGCATTAAATAAATTCAGGCCTTAAATAAATGTTTATGAGGAGAAAATATTATTTATTTATTTATTCATTCGATGAACGGTTTATTTAAAACTATATTTGGATTATTGTACTTTAACCGTTATCAATTGGAGAAGATATAATTATTTTTTTTAATTAAGAGCATTGAACTAATTATTTTAACTTGTGAAACTTAATGCTTCATAGAATGATGCACTCATGATGAACGCAATTGGTTCTACAACTTATCGAATAAATGCCAAAAATTTGTCATACATTTTATTTAGTTTAATTTGCTTTTGTTTGTTTAATTTACTCAAAGAGATTGACTTATTATATCCATAATAAGTAATAAAGGGTGTTCATGTTCATTCTAGTAGAGTGATAATAATGGTTTTAGTGATAAGTATTATTCTAATGTGCACCATAAATCATTTTAATTGACATTAGTAACGATTTCCTAATGGAAACATGATTTTATTTAAAATATGGCCTATTACATGTAGAATTTTTAAAACATCTCACTAGAAATGACATAATTACAAAAATACTTAGTTTTTAAAAAACAAATCTATTAAGAAAACGAAAAAAGGTCTTTAGAAAATTTATGTATTTTGTATTTATTGAATAATTTCAAAACAAGAACATAATGATTAGAGCAAACAAAGAAACTTAAAAAGTGTGACTCAATTTTCCGAGTCCCTCTTGGAAGATTGGTAATTATGAGAAAAAGTAATTAGTCTTTTACAAAAAGATTTCGAAACAAATGAATGATTTCGAAAATTTCAGAGGATTTGAAGACGTTTTCCAAAAAGAAATACAATTTTTATGGTTATCAAAGCAGCTTTTGGCCTTTTTAAGTCCTTGCGTGGTTAGAAACATTCATTTTTACTTGACATAAAAGATTTTATTTAAGATATTTTTAGGGCATTGTAGTCCAAAGAAAGGAGTTTTATACAATGTATTGTATATTGTTTAAAAAAGAGTAAGTAAGAAGTTATGAGCAGATTGATTTTTTTAAGTTAGGTGATATTATATTACCAAATTTGGTACTAACTCTACTAGTAATTTCTTAACAGTTTAGTTGTTAATTTCAATTTTATTTGATGACCTGATCCCAGCAAATGATTGCTGCGATTAACAGCAATGTATACTTGCTTACTTATATACTTAATACTAGCTTTGTCCTATTTTTTCCTTTTTGAAATGTAGATGTGTAGTAGAGATGCGCAGGATGCCTCAATTTTGCCTACGGACCCTAAAAAATACCTATCCCCCCCCTGTATGATTGAACTTTGATCAGCTTATTGATGACTACTTTAGTAGCACTTTGTATTACTACTAACTGGTCAATGTACTTTAAAACCAAAATGTTATCCATAAGTTTTCTTTAACTTATTTTATATGAGCTTAATGAATGAATACATCAAAGTAATCTATACGAGATAAAATAATCTATCTCTCCACCTCTCCACTTACTATAGTATTTTTATTTATTTATTAGAACAGCAGCAGCATTAAATAAATTCAGGCCTTAAATAAATGTTTATGAGGAGAAAATATTATTTATTTATTTATTCATTCGATGAACGGTTTATTTAAAACTATATTTGGATTATTGTACTTTAACCGTTATCAATTGGAGAAGATATAATTATTTTTTTTAATTAAGAGCATTGAACTAATTATTTTAACTTGTGAAACTTAATGCTTCATAGAATGATGCACTCATGATGAACGCAATTGGTTCTACAACTTATCGAATAAATGCCAAAAATTTGAGCGTCAATGTAGGATATAATATAAAGTTACTTTGAATGTAACTAACTCTTTAAGAGTACAGTAATTGTTATTATGTACTCTTAGGTCATATCTTCATATAAGAGCGGGTAAAAGGGGAATAACACGTTTTTATGCTATTTTTGACCCTAAATTGTCAAAATGTGATCCCTAAATAGACTCCTAAAATTCTGGTCTACGAACTCATACTTTTTTTATTGACATTTTAAAATTTGTTTGAATTTTTTATAAGCACCCAAGGGTCAGAGTCGTTTAAAGTAAAATATACATATGTACAGTACATGCATATATAAAAAAAAGTGTTTAATTTCAGGACTCGATTAAGAACGTCCTAAAACGGATTTCCATAAAGAAAATTTTAAAAAATTCGCATTACAAAAATATTAAAGCCAATATGATAGCTAAAATTTATTCGAAAAGTCGCTAAATTAAGAAAGATGTCTCTCCATTAAAGCAACTTTATTGAATAAAACTAGCTTTCTACGACTTGTAGTCATTTTCAGTTCCAGTGAGACGAGTCAAAATGCAAAAGGTAGAATAATAAATGAGTATAGGAGTTAAGAAAGAGGATGGAATCTGAGACACATTCCATTAATAATCAAATAACCACTGGTAATTAGTTTACTGGTAATTATTAGTTGACTATACTCTTTGTATGCAGTATGCAATACTAATTGAATAAGCACAGGCAAAATAAAGCCACTTTGATAAATAAAATATTGTCATTTTACACAGGGAGACTGGTTCTACCCTTTTGTTTATGGTGTCATCCATTGCCAAACAAGACTGCTATTGGTGATGATGAGCGTTACCAAAAAAGCAAGAACTTTATAACAATAGAAACCTCTGTCAGCATGGACTAAGCTAAAAACACTAAACTACTTTTTTTTAGCCACTTCTATCAATTAGGTAATTGCCTGAGGTAAATATTCTTATATAGCTGCTTTAAATTTAAAAATTGCTCTATTTTAAGAGCAAAAAAGTTGCATGCTGGACAATTAACTAATTCAATTGGCTTATCGTAATTTCAAGTAGACGACACTTTGTGCCGTTCAATAAATGAATTTATATGTTTGATCGCTCATTTAGGTATAGATAAGGTATCGGTAGATAAGGTATAGATAGGATAACAATAAGTCATTTTAGCAAGTAGGTTAAGGCTTAAACAATTGAATATTGCTAATTTTAGCATTAATGAGATATACCCATGTACCACTCTAACATCTACGTTTCCAGGTACCTATGATGGATGAGAAGGGATATAATTTAGTAATATATAGAATATGATGCAGCCTTGTTTGCTTTATTTAGATAACTAATTCCATTTCAATTGGTTAATGTTAGGCTACTACTCTTGGAGCTTAATGCTAATTACTATGTCAAGTCTATGTAGAATGTAATCGATCACAACCACTAGGGGACCCTGCATCAACACCATCTTCTAGTTTCCAACCTTCCTCTTCATACATTAATTATCAGCTTGTATGTGACATTCTAAAATGTAATGGATATGTGTTAAATATTCATGGTTACTTTCTCATATACTTTATATTACATAGGAAGTATTGCGATGGTGCGAACATTCTATTTTGTGATTTTGGTGGACGCTTTTACAGTACCTTGACTCAAAATTAGTGGTGTATAAAATAATGTCTGTAGTCTGTGTTGACACGTACAGCCTAAACTGGGCCGAATTTCGATGGAAGTTGGCAGAGATGATAAGAAAAATTATTCCCAGAGGTGAAATCGATAAATTAATATTATCTTTAAATTTGGGTTATTAAGTATTAGATGTGGGTTTATAAAAAAAAAATTATTTAGTCAATTTAAATATAAGTCTAAGCATATCAGCTGTTTTCCCGGGAAAATTATAGTTAATGATAAAATGGCTATTAACATGGAGCTCAGAGCAAGGAAGGGGTAGAGGGAACAATCCGATTTGAAAAGTAGTTCTTTATTCTCTCCCCCGATACTAAATCTCCCAAGTGAGCTCAATCCGAACTAAAGTGACCACGTGGTCACTTCCTTGTCTTATTGGTTTATTCCAAGTTCTTCCGTCCCCACAGACGCTTGTCAAGAAATCCTTATTAGTAGAATTTATTTGATGTTTAATTCCCACTCAAAGAAGATTGCTATTGGTTATCTAGGAACTTTTACACGTTTATTAACGACGTTACTGCCTTTAGGCCTTTAGATAATTAATAAGGTTAACAACAAACATTAAAGTACATATTTATAAAGAAAACTGTATTAAAAATAAAAATATCAAATGTTTTAAGAAAATATCACTTATTCTTATCAGCTGATATCAGATAAATTTCGAGTTTTTATCGAGATATCGATATTGTTTCACAAAATTGCCGCTTGGGAGGTTTAGTGTCAGGGGAGAGCTAATGAACCACTTTTTGAGGCCCAGATTCTATGATATTGCTCCCTCTACCCCTTCCTTGCTCTGAGACATTGAGGGTCCGAGACCAGCTAAGACGTCCCTTAACCTTTTTGAGAAAGAGTGTATGAGTTAAATCGGTCAAAACACTTATAATAACAACTCTTATTAAATTAACCTATTCTGATCTCTGAAATTTTAAACTTAGTTGGAGATTTTAAACAATATTTTACGAAATTTACTTTAAATCTAAACATTACTATAAATACATCATATATTTATACGACTAACTAACTTAACTTTAACTATGATAACATTAACTACGACTAACTAACTTTATCATAACCATAACTTATGGTGTTATCTAACTCATGATAACCATTCTCAAAAGGAGTTTCTCATGATGGAAGTCATTCGCAACTAGTAGAGAAATTTATTTGTAACAACAGAAAATTGAACTTAAGAAAGTATTTTTTATATATTGAAATACATGTCTACACACTCAAATAATAGATCGATAAATTAAAAATGCACATTTACCACCGAAAATCGGATACAATACAGTCGGAATTGAGTTACTTCGTCACAGCAAGTGTTTTTGGTTTAAATCGTATTGTTGCTCTTAAAACACTCAACTCCTTAGTTTATAGATTTTTTGTGACGAGTTTTTTCAAGGAAAATGAGCACTTCTGTTAGATAATCTGCAGTCTAATAATTCATCCAAGAGAAATTATTGGCAAAAGGGTGTCAGTCTAGTTACCTCCGGTGAATCATCGATCAATTAAAATTCCACTTGGAATTGGAAACGAATGGCTCGGGGTCTCTCTCAATTCTTGATTAATCCCCGGGAATTGGACGATTGTCCATCGTGACCACAAACCCCCCTTACCCTACCTTGATTACTTGATTAGTCCGACGCCATGATGCGGTCTATGTCCAATCACCATTATAATAAAAGTGGTCACATAATCGATTCACTAATTTTCATTCCAGCAAAGTATTATTTAGTGGTGATTAAAAAACATTGCATTCTCATCCTAATACTGTTTTTTAGTCTCATTTTTGCGGTTTATACCTACTGCAACAGTCGATGTCACTTTGAAATTGTTTAATAATTGAAAAACCTGGGATTTCCACGACATTTATTTAATTACCTTCGACCGATTCAAAGAATTCAAGTATTCTAAAGTTGTTGAATTCTCTAGAATTTTAGTAATTTTAATTTATTCAAAAGCTTGAAATAAACATCAACTTTATTGTTTTAATATTTCAATGTTTAACTATTTTCGATTTATATTAAATTGTTTTTGGTAAACCACAGAAATAAAAATAAAATTTAATGTTTGAATATATTTGAAAATGAGTAAATTTCATTGGAATTGATTATAATTTATATTAGGAATAAATATTTAGGTTAGCATTAGTCCTACCCCTACCATGTTGAAAGTTGCATTCTCATTGTTCCATTCATTAAACTATTATTTATATATCAAGCTGCATAATTCAGAGTAAATTTATTTAATTCTATATTTAAATATATGTATACTTTACCTAATTATTTATTAAATACATTATATAAATAATTTAATTGAATTCCATCGAAGACAATGAGAATTACATTTTAGGATATTTTTAGAGAAAAATAAGAGTAAAGATACGTACTTATAAATTTAGTTTTTATGTATCATATTTTTTCTTTTTGGCTTTTATTATTTAGATATTTAAGAATACAATTGTATCATCCATGTTATAGTAACTTTAAAGGTATGTATAAAGTGGACCAAAGAAAGGTTCAGAAATCGAATTCTTACCTTATTTATTTTTTGATGTCTAGAATTATTTAAGGATATTGTCATATGACTCAGTTTGTTGTAACTTATTGACAGTTAACAAGCTTTAAAGTAAAGAAAAGATAGGAAAGGAGTTGTGTGTTACTTGGTATACAGGATGTTACTCTATACAACCTGTTATTGAGTGAAACCTACCTCATCCTTGTACCGTATGAGGAGAAAGGTTAAGTTAAGTTTGTAACCCTGTCTAAGCTCTCCCCTTTCTGGAAATTGACGTCAGATACTCGGTTCGTGTGTTCCCTAGGGAATCAGGACTTTCGACACAAGTTTCAAACGTGTCAGCCCTTTTCAATTTTTCTCAAACTCAATTGATACTGACGCTTTTTGGCTACAGCTTTGTCATGAAAGTGTCATAACAGTTGAAAAATACAAGCTACGTTACTCATTTTATTAATCCCAATACAGTGTCTACAACAGAAATATTAAGTTGCTCAATTTCAAACTAATTCGTTCAAGAAATAAATTTCAGTAGATTCAAGGTAATTTATTACTACGTTTTTATTAACTTGGTTTCTTGTTTGTTTGTTTGTTTGTTTGTTTGTCCGGTACAAATCTTGCAATCGAATTTTAACTAACATCACGAGTAGCTATACATTTGAAACTTTCAGAACAGCTCAGAACACGATGACAATGCATTATTTTAATACTTTTTCAGCAGAATTTCATTAGTTTTCAGCAAATTAGCTGAATGAAAAGTTAGTTCGGAAAAAATCCGCAAGTTATTTTATTTGTTTTGTCATATCCCATAATATTTACAATCTTCATTTTGACAGGTTTCAAATTTATTATTTTTATAAATAAGAAATAAACATTAAATGACAGCAAAACAGGAAATATATCGATGGCACGGTTTAAGAAAATTTAAAAACGTAGAATATAAAAAGTTATTTTTATCTTGCAATTATTGTATGTAGTATCACTATTAGTGTATAGTTTATAATACAAGTGTTTATACAACCTTCTAGATTAAAGTGAGTGGAGTCATAAAAAATAGTTGACCCCATCTGCGCCTTATAAACGTTATCTTATGATACCATATGCATAGGAGAACTGCCGGGAAAAGCACCATTTTCAGGAGGTAGACAGGCATGATGTTGATGCTTTGTGAGAAAATAGCGGGAAATTTAACCAATTTCCACAAGTGTTATATATTTTTGTAATCTATTCTTTAATACCTTTTATTAGATTCCCCACTAAAAAAAAAGTTAACAATATTTTTCTGTGTAAGTTAAAAGTTATTGGACCCCCAAAGAGTTACAGACAGACTGACACAGGGATGAAACTATAAGGGTTTATTTTTTTTCTTTTACCAAAGAAATCCTAAAAATCAACACCCTCAGGTCCGTTAATAAAAATTACTAATATATGGGCTTACTTAAAATGAGGTCACTCCTTGGAGTCGGAATTGAGGTGAAAAACCGATGATGAAATATTATCATGTAAAAACTCGATAAAACGTACGCCTTAACGTCCGTTTTGCATAACCGACAAAAAGTACATCAGTAAGTCAAATCATGTACACCAACTTTTCTTTACTGTACACCAAGTTTCTTACTAAAGATATAATTTTTAAAGCTACCTAATTTCAAAGTTGCAATGTTATATTACGAATGATACATCACTTTCTATTTGCAAAAAAATAAATTAATTAATTAAAAAAAAATAAAATAAAATAAAATAAAGGTGGCAATTAAATTCATAGGTAGGTATCTAAATTCACTGTTGCGAAAACCCGACTAAAAATTCTTGAAAAAAAACTACCTCCTTTACGATGCTCTAATTTCGGATTTAATTGACCATTCTTAGGCCCTCCGTACAAGGAGCAACTCAAAACAAACTGGGTTTGCTTTCTGTCAACTCAAAAATGACTGGAGTTTCCAGTTGAGTTTGTTTTGAGTTGCTCCGTGTGCGGAGGGCCTTACAGTGCTTGGTTCGATATCGAAGGTTTCTAGGCTTTNGCGTATAATACAACTATAGGATAGTAAACTATACGAATAGCCAACTAAAACTAGAACTCATTTCGGCATAAATGCTAGTTTACTATAGCTATAGTAAAAACTATACGCTAGTTTTCTATACCACCGTGTGTTTAGAAAACATGATGATGTGATGGGTATGGCCAAAATTTGCCGACATCAGGTTTGCGCAAACATGTTTGATCGTGTATGGGGGCCTTTAAAGCTGATCGCTGGATCCCTCTATGTGCATTTTCGAGAACATAAATTTTTACTTTTCCTCACTACCTATATCTAGTTGGAAAAGTACCTATTTTTTATCTTTGGGTATTTTAGTCCAGTTCGACTGCTCATTGGGTCATTACAGGACGGGGGTTATCCGACCACTTTACTCATCTACTCGATGAGTTTATTGTTTTAAAAACAAAAGTACCTATTGTTTTCTCCAAACAATTTTTTTTCGTGATTTAAACGGAATTTTCCGTTTTGGGTGTTTTCAAGACCTCCTGAGTGGTTTCCAGCATGACGTCTGTATGTGCGTGTGTGCGTATGTACGTGTGTGTGTTATCATCGTAGCGCCCAAGGTGTTTAACCTAGAGAGTTGAAACTTGACAGAAAAATCAGTCCTTACCTGTAGTGACCCGGAAGTCAACTTTTTCCGCCATCTTGAACCAGTTTGCTGAGTCAACAAAAATGAAAAAAATCGTTATAAACCGATAATGGTTCTGATCGAGTTGAAATTTGGTACGAATGTACTTCATTGTATGGAAAACAAGCCCACGAAATTTAATTTTGATATTGGCCGCCATTTTGAAGTTATCAAATTTTGAATGTTTAAACTTTGACGGTTAATAATACCGAAAGTATAAATAGGTTTTTGACATGTAGCATATCGTTGGAACCGGAAAAAATTAAGGAACAAATATATATAAAAAAAAACCCGATGAAATGCCATTAATTAGTTTTAAAGTTATAAGTGAATATGATTATTTATTAGTGCGATAATTTTTATGACGTCAAAGTTTGTTTACATCTTTCAAAATACCACCAAACTTCAAATATTTAAATAAAATGTAGTTATTAAAAATAAGTTGTTTTTTTTAAGAATGATAATAAATCAGTTTTTCAGAACGGTCACCCAACCAAATACTGACCACGCCTAATGCTGATTCCTCCTGCTGCAAAGCAGGAGGAGGAAGCAAAAGTTCCGAGGGTACCCCGTACCCGATTTTTTTAATGTTGCACGGGTAAACCCTAATTTTTTCATATTTTAAAGAACAGTCCTCGTAACAATTTTTTCTTGTTTTTGGCCCTAAAATGAATGAAAGTAGACTTCTTAATTTCTTAGTTTGACTCGCGATCAGCTCTTTAATCCCGACGAAATGGGTGTTTTTGACACTTTCAATCTTTGTCTAGTTTTAGAAATTGTCATGATTATTAACTCATGGATTTTTTTACAAATAGCTCATCGTATTGTCCTCGATAAACTGACTAAATCACGTTTTCTTACTTGCTCATATGAATAAATTCCTTAACATCTCCAATATCGAACCGAGCATGGCAAAAAATGTCAATCCGTATTCGGAATATAGCAACGCAAAGAAGGAAGTTTGATTTTCACGAATTTTAAGTACGGTTATGATAGTAAATAGACGAGTGACTAACCAAGCATGCTGTAGTTACGTAGGATATAATATTTTAGAATTTGCAAAATTTTAAAGTATCAGTAAGCCTTTACCATAATTTAAGTGTAGGCTTAAAGCACCAGGATCCAAAATTTTACTATATGCTTAATGCGTGACCATCACTGTCATACTGGACTATAATGCACTTTAATATTAAATAATTGTTTATTGATAAAAAAAATATATATATATTTCGTATTTATTTATAGTCTAGGAAAAATTCGATTTGATCTGCGCAAAAATTGCTTTACGAGCAATTGCAGTGGTATTCAACTAAACTAACCTTGCTTTGAAACATATCCAAAATCAGACAAAATCCGATCATGGGAAAAGCACCTAAAAATCGAATTCAAAATGGCGTTTTTTATATTAAGGGTAATGAAAGCCAAGCTATCCAATAAATGTTATGTTATATGAATCATATCAGACAATGTAGAAAAATAAATTTTGAGTGTGGTTATAAGTTTAAATTAATTTACTTTTCTTATAGTTATAGGCTAGTCAAAATATGCATAAAAAATATCGAAATTCGCAAAGCGTGATGTAGTTTTNCAAACCCTACCATTTGCACCTTAAATTAATTAATTAAAAAAAAATAAAATAAAATAAAATAAAGGTGGCAATTAAATTCATAGGTAGGTATCTAAATTCACTGTTGCGAAAACCCGACTAAAAATTCTTGAAAAAAAACTACCTCCTTTACGATGCTCTAATTTCGGATTTAATTGACCATTCTTAGGCCCTCCGTACAAGGAGCAACTCAAAACAAACTGGGTTTGCTTTCTGTCAACTCAAAAATGACTGGAGTTTCCAGTTGAGTTTGTTTTGAGTTGCTCCGTGTGCGGAGGGCCTTACAGTGCTTGGTTCGATATCGAAGGTTTCTAGGCTTTTTCAATAATGGGAAGTGTTCGGTTTGTATCCGGAATATAGCAACCAATAAGAGGTAGTTATAATTTCACAAATTCTTAAATATTTCCTTAATTTGCTCAGATATATTAAACCCGTTATACGTGTATCTATAACTCCAGAAATTGTCAGTTTGATTCCGGAATATAACGACCAATTGGATGTAATTAGAAAATTTCAAATTGTTAATAATTTACTGGAATTTATCAGATATGTTACCCGCAATACATGAATCTAGAACACTAGAAAATTTCAAATAGTATCCGAAATATAGCATAGCAAAGGAGGTAAAATAATTTTTACGAAGTTTTATAACCCGACGAAATATAATTATTATTTACACAGCCAAACCCATTGATTTTCCCTAATATTTCTTAAAACAATACGAAATTGAAGGTCGGCAAAACATAGGTTAGCAAATTTACTGTTGCAAAAATCCCGACTAAAAAAATCTTGAATAGTTAACTACCTCCCATGTTCCGGAGACAAATTGAATTTTTTTGTGGTGCATAATTCGACATTTAAAGTACATATTTAGAAATTTATCCACAGAAGCAAGAAATAGTAAGTTTTCCACAGTCAGTTCTTAAAGCATTGATGAGTTATGATCTAATGAGTCATTTCGAGCTTTATCTAAAGGCCCCCATACACGGTCAAAATGTTTGCGCAAACATCATGGTTGCACAAACATTTTGACCGTGTATGTTATGCATATGGAGGGATCCAGCGATCAGCCATTTTGTATGGGGATACACGATCAAACATGATGTTTGATGTGTATGGCCAAAATTTGCCGACATCTGGTTTGCGCAAACATGTTTGATCGTGTATGGGGGCCTTTAAAGCTGATCGCTGGATCCCTCTATGTGCATTTTCGGGAAAATAAATTTTTACTTTTCCTCACTACCTATATCTAGTAGGAAAACAATTTGTGTTACTGAGAGACGCCTAGGGATGTGCCACGCAAGCGTGACACATAGGAACTGTTCCAACACCAGACAAACGTCACAAAGATGTTGGCTCGGCAAAACGCCATGTCCTGCATCGTTTCGTCGCTACCGACTCATCAGGGGCCCGACGATGCCCACCCAACTCTGGACCTATA
>KZ651437.1:292491-310966 GCA_001010745.2 Gerris buenoi | reverse complement strand
GCGCAGCCGAAGGAATAACACCAATTAGCTCCCGAGGCGCAGCCGAAGGAATAACACCAATTAGCTCCCGAGGCGCAGCCGAAGGAATAACACCAATTAGCTCCCGAGGCGCAGCCGAGGGAGATAACTATCGTGAGGGAAATAATGGAACTTAACTCACAAGGTACATAGAATATTACAGTAGGGAGAAAATACACATTTTCGTTCATTGCACAGTTTTTATTAATTATTTTTAATAAATAACAATAATTATTAGCACTTTTAATAGCAGATATAAGAGATTCAATGTTCACAACAAATAAAAATTGGAATTAAACTCAAATAGAAGGTTATTTAGATGCAGGTTATAAAAAATTATAATCAAGGTCGAAAAAACAGTGTCACCAACCTGATTTCAACAACTTTATTACATTAGCCATTCATTTTCTACTAATAATACATATTACATATTATTTAATTTGTTTTGGACCTTTTGTATTTGGTTATCACGAACGTCATTAATTATCTACGAGTAATTAGAGTTTTTATCTAAGTAAGTACTTAAAAAATGTAATCCAATACTTTTGTTAAGTACCTGAGTTTCTTCCGAATAGGATTCTAGAATCTCTTGTTATTTGAGAATTTTCCGTCGAGTAGGATTCTAGCCTCACCCTATCTTACTTAACTACAGGCTACTTTAAAATGGTCTTTGAGGAAACCTCTATAGTTAAAGGAATTGACTATAATTGGACCACTCCCTTTACTATACGGACTAGTTCTGATTAGGGAAATAGGAAGCCATAAGGCGAAGGGAAAAGAGGTAAAGGAAAGCGGGACCCGTGTTTTCCCGAAGGTTAATTAGAAAGGGCAAAGTAAATAGAGGCTGAAGTGGAGGATGGACCCTTGTAATGGGCTAAGTACTTTATTACCGAGTGGGCCTCCATTTGTATGGGCCCTCACTGTGAGCCGCAGATGTGGCCAAGCCGATATTGCTATCTCCCTCGTTCTTTCTATCGATCTTTCCGAACTCAACCGAGCTCTCTAATGCAACCCTCTTACAACTACTAATCTTCTTTCACTTTTTAACTAATTCAAATTCCCTGTTTGATTTAAAGTATTATTAGAAAAAAGTAAAATATAATAACTCATTTCATGAAGAAATTTTAGAAGAAAAGAAAAATTATTAACAATATTTTACTTTCGGGTGATTGAAAAGAAAATCTTTTATCAATCATGTCAACCTTTTAAAGATTTGCAAGAAGACATTGCTTTTTCCCAGAGAAATCAATATTCTGTTTTATTCTTAAACTTCTTTTTATTCGTTTCTCTCCCTTGCCCTTCCCATCTTGACATTTCCTTGTGATAAGATAAAATAAAGGGTTGAAATTTCCAACTCTGTTCTGTGAAGTGTAAAACTATAAAACCAAATTGACAATTTCAACGCCATTGAACTTCTCTACCCTTTATCTTTACAATGTCCTCTCGAACCTAGGTTTCTTTTTTAGTGTCTACGTAACAGCAGGAATTCAAAAGTGCAAATGGAGAAAAAGAAGTTAAAACGCAGGACATCACGTACTAGAAGAATTCAGAGTTAAAGATAGATTTTATTTAGGGAAATAAAACATTTGCACATTTCCTAATTTGTTTCAAGTAATCAAACAATTTTATTTGTCTTATGACTGTCAATTTGTTAACATTATCATTTTAAAGAGAAGTACACTTTTCTCTCTTGTTTGCAAGGAGGATAGTCACTCATTGTCCTATCAGGTTGAATTAGGAGTAATAGAAAATAAGGGAATCATGAACTTTCAGTGTAGCCTTGGAAAAAGCATGGTACAGTTTGGTGTTAAATACACTATTTTATTTATTAACTTTTGTTTAATGTCTAAATCTATAATGTTATGTAACCTTCACACATGTCATGTAATCTCCACAACGCGGTTTTTATGGTGATTCATCAGGTTAATTGTGAAATCATAATTTCTAAATGTAGATTAACTAATCTATTCGTACATACGAACATGAGTTGTCAATACTATTCAATACACAAGTCAGCTATAAGCTGATTCTCCCATCTAATTTTAGCATTGAATATCAAATAATCTGTGTCTATAATTCAATTATAACGTGATTAAACTTATTAAGCGAAATGTTAATATTATATCTAACTTTTTTTCGGTCTCACGCATTCTTAATACGGTGTTGTAAGATTTACAACATTTGTTCTTTAGAATTTCTATATTTAATGTTTAATTTGGCTTTTCTAATTAGTATTTCATATCAGGATTGGTCAGGATTAGTGTGTTAAATGTAATTAATTAAACGGCTATAAAAATTATTAGGGGATTTGAAATAGGATTGAGTTTTGATTTTTTTATAATAAAAATAAATCAATCATAACGTTTTTCACGCTCTTCTGCATTATACTATAAAAAAAGACGTTGGGAGAAGTAGAAACTTTATTGTATATTTTTCGGAGGGTTCTTTTTTCTTTTTAGGGTGAATTTCTTTATTTTCAGGGTTGTCGCGTAAGAAAGATGTGGAAACAACACATGTGCCATCGAAATGTGTGCCAGTTATTGAATTAGGAACGGGATACCCCTGAGGGAATAGAAGACGAGAAGGGAAGACCGGGGACCACCCGAAGCCAATCTAATTCGGGTACCCGTCATTTGTTCGAATTAGACCTTTTCCCTTAGGATAGAATGCCGGTGGAGGGAAAGTGGACTGTGGAAAGTTTTAGGGCCAAAGGGAGAATTTGCAATTTTGTTTGAATTATTGGTGAGAAAGGGAAGCGTCGGAGAAAGGAGCTAATACGAAGGCCCTTTTCCTTCAATCAGGGGTCTTGTACTATCAATCCTTGAAGTTACCCTTCATCATTCAAACAGGTCCTCAACTATCCCTTAACTGTCCCTTTCTCCCTTTACTTCCTTCAACCTTCCCCTTATCAGTAGGTGTGTAATCACATTTCCATTACTCGAGCCTCCCTTGCCATGTTCCACCGAGTTCACTTGCAGAGTCTGTTTCAGACACCCTCGTAACACCTACTAACTCCATAACCTTCCAGCAGTGTTACATCTCCTACTACTAAACTTTACTTCAACCTAATGTAAATTGATTTTCACGCCCACTTCACTAATTTTTCTTCCCAAACAAGCATGTTTGAAGAATAAATTGATTATTAGAACCGTAGAGAGTGACAGACTATGACACAAGAACAAAACTATAGGGGTTTCTTTTTTTGGTTCTACCAACGAAACCCTAAAAACACTCTACAGTAATTTGCTATTACGACTAGAAATCTAATGAATACAACCATTTATTGTTAAAATCATTTTTAGCTTACTAGTAGCCAAGGGTAAAAATGACTTTTTGGTTTTTAATTTATGAAGACTTTGGGGCGTATATTAAATAAAATGAATAATAAGAATGAGATTTGGAAAGTTTTAAATGGTTGACACTCTTGCATCTTCCATTTAATCCCTTTTTTTTATCTCCCTTTTGACTCTTATTCACTTGTTTATTTCAGACTTTTTTCACTTCTTATCAAGAACAAGATAAGAATGTTAATATTATGTAGGTACAGTTAAGTCTTAAAATAGGGTGGCAGAAGCATGAAAAAAGTCTTAAGGAGTAAGTCTCTTTACGCAGTGCTAAAGAGGTAGTAAGACTAAGGATATTTTCTCTGTCTCAGGCATCCACCCTAAAATAATTTAAAATGCAAAGTAGAAGACTCGAAGGATTCGCTCCCCGGGGGTGGCGTGAGTCGGTTGTTGCTCATTAATGAAGACAAACCGTCCTTTAACTCCCCGATAAACAGACCGGAGGAAAACTCCCAGACTTGGAAAGACTTTAACTTGGAATTACCTTGGGAAACTTGGAGGAAAACCAGGCGAAACCTTCTACTAAAACAATCCTAACTGTTTCGCCGAGGGCGCCGATATAAAGTTTCATCGTTTTAATTAGCTCCTAGCTTGGTCCGACCCCCTCTGAAAATAACAGGGCTTACCAAAAACTTTTTTGGAGGCCGCTTATCCCTCTTTTTCCTTCCCTAGCACTGAAATCCCCGGACCTCTCATTAATATCAATTCTGAAACAGGCTGGCTCTCCCCGCTAAAACCGTCTATAAAACGTATTACGGTCTGCAGACCGTTTGTTTTAATCAAGCTCTATGGATAGCCCGAGAGCGATCGGATTACATCGCAATAACGTATCCATCAGGATACGGATAGAAATTAAACATATTGCCTTCCCCCTTTTTCTCTTTTCTACAACCGATTTTCACCCCATTCTACGCAAATTACCTCCATTATTAATGGTCACGATAATGATTTTTTTTTAATGTACTTAATCTTTGTTTTATTTCTTCTTTTCTTAGAAATTAGTTGGGGGAAAAACTTAAAGTAAGATTAATAGTTAAGCATCAATGATTTTTAAATAATTTAAGTTACGAGTTAAAATGTGAAGTAATAAGTCTGAATTTTTTTCATTTTAAATTTGCTGTACAGTTTTTATTTTAGTGGTAACTTCTGTTGGGTTAAGTTATTCACTTGATGACACATCCAGTCAGAAAATTAAATCAATACCAAAATCTATAGATACATTTTATAATTTGACCTATATATATAACCCAAATAGAATCTGGCTTTGTTTACTAATGGGAATTTTTAATTTTAATTTTTTTAATTCTAATTTTTCACCCGTTATTGGTAATAAGGTATTAATGTAAAGTTTTAGTTTTATTTTTATGTAAAAAAATCAGTTGTTATTTTTAATTTAAAAAATCCAAGACAAAGTTATTTTATTTTTANATTTTATTTTTAATTTTATTAAATTATTATGAAATTAATTTATAATAGAGCTCCCTCTCCACCCTCTGGTTCCCTTTTGTGAAGAGGTAATTTCTGTGCAATTATTCAATTTTTGTTTATTTTTATTATTTAAAGGAAGTAAAGTTTTTTTTAATTTGAATTTGAATTTAATATACAACATCGAAATGATCAATATTCAATACTATATTTTTCAACCTTCCGTATTCGTAAAAGTAATTTATATTCAAGGCTGTTTTCCTTATATAATGAGATTACTAGTTAATTTTGGAATAAAGCCAGTGTCAAAATAAATCACGGGGACATGAATCCCACGATTGGCAGACATGACGTGTTTCAAACTGCCAAAAATTGCCCTATTACATTGTCTCAGATCAGATAGACAGAAGATACTCTGTACAGTACACGTTGCGTGCGGTCATACTACTGTCGTCTCAGATCAGTTGCATAGAAGATACTCTATACATCTTTCGTGCGTGGTCAAGCTACAGTCGTCTAGGATTAGATGTTTAGATGATACTCCTCTATACGTCGTCATTATACTTGTCAGTATTGCAATATCGTTTAAAACATTTACAAATTAAAGAGATACATTTTTGATTGATTGAGAATGAATAAATCTAGTTTTAGATCAACTATTTTTTTTTGATTATGTATTATTCCTCCCCCCCCCCTCGGAATTTTTTTAAATTCCCAAATGCTGTAAGACCTCAAAACACTTAACTGACCAAGGTGCAAACTCGGTTTAATATTAGGCATTCTATCCTCTAAGCAGGCTGACAGTTTCCTATAGAAGGTAAGTATCTTTCTTAGGTAGCCTTAATTCTTTAGTTGGCAGAATGGCAAATTATATATTAAAATTCCAATTAATCTAATAAATGGCAAATTTTCCCGAGTGGAGTTCCTTTATTGATTCTGAGTGTTACAGTTAACCATTCTGAATCCATTTAGACGTGTTGCCGTTTATAAATTCACCAGGCTTTAAAAGGGGGAAAAGGAATGTTGAAAAGAGCTTCCACCTTGATAGATCCCTTAGATAGATTCTCTGTTTAATCCCGATGTTTTAATTCTAGAGTACGTTAAAGCCTTTTGGCAAAGTATAAAGTCTTGAGACTGGTTGAGGAATCCAAAGTAAAGCCTTATAGCCTTGTTGTGAGGCATACAAACCCTCTCCTCACCGTTTCTTACTTATACTCGTGAATATTTATAGTACTTGACGAGTCCTCTCATTTCCTTGTTCTAATCCTTTGGCCCATTAAGTTTTCAGCGTTACTTAGCCACTGTGAGCACAGAGCCTTACTTAGAGCTGAATTAGTTAACGCCTCGTCAAACTCCTTCTACCCTCGTTCATCTTATCTCTTACTTTGTTAATTATTCCCGCCCTCACCTCTTTCATTTTTTTTGGCAAATCTTCTCTCCTGAAAATCCTTAAAAGCCCATCAAGTTGAAACCGCTATTCCAAACAACGTCATATTTAAATCTTTTTTTGAGCTAAGTGATATTCTTGTTAGCTCATTTTAATGGAATATTTTAACAAATCGAAAGTTCTACTATGATTTAGGATATCTTGTTACAAAAATAGGTAATAGGGATTTGGTGTAGCCGATTGGTAATAGCATCATTTAATAATCACTGTCCTAATGCGAAACCTCTAGCTAGATTTCACTGAGATGAGCCATCAATCCCACAATTAGCAGACATGACATGTTTCACACTTCCAAACATTGCACTGACATTACACTGATGATTACATCGAGGAAATTGTATTCAGTAGTTCGTTCCTCCATCCTGCAATTACTTTGTCGCATGTTGTGTTTGATTCAAAGACATTGTCTCTCCACGAAAACTTTTAAACATTTCTTGTTTTTTAACAAAGCAACTTTCGGCCGTCATAAGACCATCATCAATTCCGATTATGATATGGCACTTGATTTCATAATCAAGTGCCGGTTAGAGTTACATTAAAAACATCATGTGAATATAAATTGGTGAGTCTACATTATGTTGGAAAGGAACGTAAGATATTGTCCTTCGTTGGTCTTCAACATCATAAAGACTAGAATATGAGAGAATAAATTTGTTTATGCAAAAATTGATTAATTTTAATTTATTTAGTTTTGTACCTTATACATAATGAATTTTATTTCATTCATATAAAGTTCTTTAGTTTTATCAAGTTCTTGGGAATCTTGAAAATCCTTTTTAGTTAGGTGAAATTTTTAACACAATAATAAGCACATTGACCATGGCATTAAACTGCAGCATGTGCTATCTTAACTTGGAAGATGTACAATAAAAAAATCTTGATAATATCTGCTTAAAACACGTGTAATTAAAAAAATCAATTATATTAACTTCTGATGTAATGAATAAGCCATTATATTTATGCAGACTACGTTTTAGAATCATTTCATAAATATTGCTAAGTCTATCTAACTCTGCCACCATCATTTAAAATTTAATTATATTATACTTGGCAGTATTACTTCTTAAAGACAATTCACGGTGACGTTATTAGACCTTTTGGAATAACAACTTTTAAAAGTGCATACAAACGAATTTATCCCTTATTATGTGTAACAAATTTATCAGGTGACCAATGTAAAATAAAATAATTTCCTTGGCTTTAAATTAGAATTAATCAAAATAACTAATTGGAAATTTATTCATTAAAATTTTTATCCTATAAAGAAACTAAATTATAAATTTTAATTGGTTTGAAAAGCATGTTGTTAACTTCTGTAGGTATATAATAGCCACTATCTTGGATCATGGTGGCAGATCGTAAAAAGACTTCATAGTGAGCACAAAGAGGGTAAGAAAGACCTACCAAAAAATTCTATTGTTTAAGATAGAATTAAGAAATAATTATTTATCTATATTATTAAAAGAGTTTTGTAAACAAACAATTTCAGAGAGAGAGTGATATATAACTGTTTGATAAGAGTGCGATAGAGAAAAGTGGGAGGTTCTCCGGTGGAGAAAGGGGAGGTTCTCATAGTAAATTCCGCTCAAGAATGACACGGGGAACTGTCATTCCCAAGACAATAAACAAAACACGGGCGATGTAATAAAGAAAGCGCATTGTTTGTTTACATGCCTTAATCAAAAAGTGACAGCTTTCAATATACAACAAATCAAAGAGCCACCTAATATACAACAAATCAGAGCCACCTAGTTATAATTATTTAAATTGTCATTTTGTCTGCTTCGTATGTTAAAAAATATCAATCCTACAAAAAAAAAAAAATTGGACCGTTGTGGTAGCTAATGCTGCCTACTTTAAGTTTGTATAAAAAGTGGTTTTCACTAGTTTCAATAGTTTTGGATATATATTTGTGAAACAAGTAAAATGCGCTTCACGAATGTATAAGTAAGGCGATAATCGCCGGTATCTGTATGATTTAGTTAAAATAATTAAGTGTAAAATTTTAATCGTTGCATATTCTTTTTCTACACTTCGACACCTTTAATTGATGTATAAAATGTCATGGTGAATAAAAACTTTTTTTTTATTGCCCGCTATCTTGAAAATTCTAAGTGTGAAAAATCCAAAAACAGTGTACAGTAGTCACAAATGCTGAGATGAACCTGTGTGGCGAATTTCATGCTCCTAGTTATAGTTTATGAATTGAAACATGCCAACGGACAGACAGACGGAGCCGTTATATAAAGTTTCTTTTTGTACTTCGTACAAAAATCTAAAAACACGAAAATAACCTTTACATAGGTCTCACAACACTCGCTCACTCCCCATCCTCAGGGACTTTCATTATGTTCCTAATAAACACTAAGGAACAACTTAGCGAAGTTTAATAACAACCTTTTATTAGTCTTATTTGACCAGATTTAATTATGGGTATTAAAAAGACATTCCCAGGTAGTGCTCATAAGATAATAATTGTAAAATTCAGCAGCAAGATTTAAAATATGTAGCACAGAATTGGACAAAGAAAGTAATTTAACAAAACATAAGTTTTCTTTAAAGCTTAGAGCTTAAAAATCTCGATGAATATTTAAAAAATAAATTGTACAATTTATCAAGAGCCTTGTAGAAAAAAGAACATTTAGCGAGCGGTCTAAAGTGATTGGTCTAATGATTGACAAATGTTTCTTCTTGGGCGAAGAATAAGGTAAGTTGGTAAGGCAGGGAGAGAAAACGATTTTTTATCCTTTATTTATTTCGTTCTGGAAAAAAAACCTGCAGGATTGAATTCCGAATCTGAAGCTGGGGATCTTAAGAAAACAATGCTTGAAAAAGTAAATAAATCCTTTAGAAGTTATTTGGTACTTAGCAGAAAAGCTTAGACTTTAGTCTTAGGAATTAAGCAGCCCCTCAGCAAGGCTGGCTTCTTCCCTCCCTGAACTGATACTAATCGCTCCTAAGTGCTCTTAGTCTTAGATAAGTCTCCTTTTAGTTGATTCTGGAAACGAAAAAAAGGGGAGAAAAACAAGAGAATTCTGAATCGACAAGGAGATTTGACAGTGTTGTCTCTAATTGTAGGACTTTCTTATTTTTAAGAAAATATTTTTTTCCTCGATATTTTATTTGACTTGCTTGGTTATTATTCTCAGTGATTTAATAAATTAGTCTTTAGCTTGTTTGAATGGATTTCATAGTCATTAGCTAATTATTTAAGCAATTGAATTTGTTATTAAGTTGTTTTATCAATAATAACTCCACCTTAAAAAAAAAAATCATCTTCATTTGAAACATCATTGAAAAACGCTAAGAAGCATTGGTTCACCTAACAGCGATGTTAAACCAATTTGTTCAAATCAATTTTGAAATGTATACAATTTTTATTTTTTCCTGCCAAGTAAAATTATTTTAAAAGCAGACAAGCAGTTGAAACTATAACACAAATATAAGGAAACAGCTTTTGTTGTTTTTATTAAAGTGGCCCTAAGTAAAATGATATCCTCTTCAAACAAAAGCTAATCTAGTATAGTTCTTTTCCTCAAGCCATATATTGAATGTTTTGTTTTCTGCCAAAGGGCCCTCCTGAGGGTTCGACAAGGGATCGTAGAAACTTCAGGAAAGCATCGACTATAAAAAGACGAGAAACTTTGGAGTGGTCACTCGTTTCTAATCTCAAGCAACATTGGGCAGCAGAGCGATATCCGAGACATAAACAATAGAGGGCTCTTCGAGGGTCACCCTTGGACTCCCTGTTTTTTCTTCCTATTTCCTAAACACTGTTCGATTCCTAGGGTCTTTTCAATTCTTCTCAGAAGGCCAATAACCAATAGCTACTTAATACAGAGCATCTCTCTAGCACAACATTTATTACTGCCCTTTTGAATCATACCCTGTTATATTTTTGTAATTTCCTTCTCGCACAACTTGGATATTACTGTTATTACTTATACTATTTCATTATTTTTCATTGATTTATCATCATTTTCCAATAATTAGGTCTTAAACTTGTTTTCAAACTTTCTAAATTACATTGATTTAGTATTGATTTTAGTATTTTTTTTTTTTTTTTAAATTATGCTTCTCTGCAAAAATAAAGTTTATTATTCGTATTTATATTTCTTTTTTATGTTATCATCTTTTCCTTTAGTTGTTTACATGTAATTATTGAGTACAATTATTAGTGTATCAATTCAAGGAACAAAACAGCTTTGTATCGTTTATTAAAAACAAATAACTAAAACTGCGTTGGTCTATACACAATACACATACACATGTTGTAAGAACACAAATAATGAAGAAGAATAAGCTTTCACCTTGGAATTCTGATCTGATCATTATCAACTTGGGCTATGCACATTTTCAGCTTAATCGAGCAACACCTAGTTGACCCACCATTTAAAACAAAAAAAATTAAGTTGATATAAGGTTCCACAAAATCATGAACCTAATAACTAATTTTAAAAACTTCCAACTAACCAATCGCAGCTTAAAGCTCATTTATAATAACTTGTTTTCCAGTCAAATTAGCCAAATAATTATCAAAAAGGTGAAGAAAATCTGAAACCTGAAGAAAGTTTTGAAACTTGGCACAGTTTTTTATTTTTTTTTTATTTGAGTGCTGAGGGTGTGGGAAGCAACAACTGTGTCAAAGTTTCAACACTAAATTTTTTTCTCCTAATTTGGCCAATTTTACTGGACTTTAAGGAAAATCAGATAAATACCAAAATGGTAAATATTTCTATCAAACCCTATTATATGGCTTCATGATATTTACAATAATAAAGAAGAATTCTTCATATGATATTGAGTTGAACTGGAGCATTCCACATTGTAATAAAGGAAGAGAGATGACAAGAAGGTACATTTATACGGCACCTTTGTGCCTATAAAGGGAGATAGAGGGTGGCTAACGAAGCGTGGTGCCTAACCGGGGGTACCCACGGCAAGGTTTGGCTGAGGGGAGTACAGAAGGTAATATGATACACCTCAGAGCACACTTCAAGACTTACCTGGTTACTATGGTTACGCTCAGGTAATTAGACTCTCACCCACTTAGAGAACCCCTAACCGAGGCAAGCTTCTTTTTAGAATCGACCCTTTGGAAATATCCCAACATTTCACCACCTTTTCTCTACTCTATTTCCTCTTACAAGTATCATATTTTTAATTAAAAAGATGCTCCACAAAAAAAAAAAACCTTTTCCATGATTTCTTTAGAACTTTAGAATGAGTATAATTTGACCTACTTTGTTTATCACATCCACTAATTAAGTATAGACCCAGTCATTTGTCAATAATTTATTATCAAGGGTTATGGAACTTGAGTATAATGAATAGTGTCTAAAGAGTAGTTAACTTGAGTTATGGTCAACATATTCGTAGAAAAGCCGATTTCTGCCGCGAAACCGTATCTGTCCTTCGGTGATCATGAGTAAATACGCTAAACACAATAGCTTTATTTGGGTTATTTTTGGCACATCTGTAAATATATAAAAATACAGCAAATATTTAAACGACAAAAAGAACTTTTTATCTACTACGTTTTCCAATTGTCTGTCATAAATCATAAATTGAAAACTGTCAAAATAAAGATTGTAAATATAGGACATGTCAAAACAAATAAAAATAACTTGTGGATTTTTTTCGAACTAACTTTCCATACAGTAAAATTTGCTGAAAATTAAATTCTGCTGAAAGATGGCTAATAGTATTCAAATAATGCATTGTCATCGTGTTCTGAGCTATTCTAAAAGTTTCAAATGTCTAGCTACTCCGAAAGTTAGTTAATAAGAAAGCAAGTTAATAAAAACGTAGTAAAATGCGTCGTTAAAATTTGGATATCGATTCAACCCTAATGTTTTTGTTATCTGAAACATTTCAAAATTCCAAGCACTAGCTCCAATTGGTTTTGACAATTTTTATTAAAGTAAATTGTGATTCAGTCCATTTTAAATAAAAATTAAATGATTTATTTTCCATTATCGTTAAAGAGCTAGTTTCCGTGATAATTAAGAAAAAGATATTTTATTGAAGATAACAAATGTCCATGTAAAATTGTCTGCCGAAGTTGTCTCAGATCGATTATTTTTAATTATTATTATTATTTCGTATACACTTCTTTCGGAAGAAGCGTAATTTTTACTACTTAGAATCTGAGGTAAAAAAGAGATATACCTATTTTCTTTTTTAAAAAAATAAGAAAATCAAAAAAAGGTCTTCATGCGAAGCACGCCTACCTTGTCTGTCAACAAATTAGACTTGGTCAAACCTTTCTTCTTTGTATTCTCCGATATCACACTTGTAAAAAAAGTCACAAAAAATTGAAGAAGGCGGCAAATTTTTGTTAGACTTAGGTTCGTGTGAGGTCACGTGCTGAGTGATGAGTAAAGATGTCACTTTGACCTGATGAACTGTTCCGAAAGAAACCTTTCCATTATTTCATCCCTGTCGTAAACTATTTGGAAATGCTTTACGAATATTACCTCTTAAAGGTAAGGGAACAGTGGAAGAAATGACATTTTATTTTATGATTTCATTTGAGTTGTCCTAGACGCCGACACAGTGTGTGATCGGCTCCACTAACGGCCAATAAGTACCGATAAACAATAAAACCGACACAAGTTAATGGTAAAATTTACCTGAGTGAAAAGATACCGGTGTCGTTTTATGTTTTTGAACCTTTTGATTTTTTTTCATTTAAGAAAGAGCGAAAAACCACCAAATTATTATGATGTCTTTTAGGACAAAAGAAGGATAATAATATGCTATCATAAACCACCTTTTTTTTTTTGTTAAGTTTGTATAGTGGGAGGTTAAAATGTTATACATTTAAAATGTAGTTATATATAAAGAAACTATAATTTCGATGTCATAATCTTATTTTATTATAATAATAAGTAATAATAATACCATTTATTGATAACTATGCAAGTCAGCTCTAGCTCTCGCTGTGGCAGCCTTGCAAGGCCTAAAAGTTCCTCAATCACAATACATCATCGGCAATTTAATTTTAAATTTTATAATTAAATTCTTATTTATTAATTACTTATCTTATTTTATTAATAAAAGTTATTTAATTAAAGGTATCAAATATTTATCACAATTTCACATAATTTAAATGATAGAATAAGTAAAATTTAATAGGGTTGAATCGTGTAGAAATCCTAAAATACTAATTGGCAATATATGGAAATATCTGCCTGAACACAAATTAAATAATTGAACCAATAAAAAATGTATGGATTTGACCTTTATTCTTGAAATATTTTATTACTTCATTTATTGCATTGTCTAAATTTACCTGGGGATCAAGGATGACAAGAATAAGCAAGCTTTCGTCTTCTCATTCATCAGCTGAATGTTCCTTAACCAATTTTTTCGCATTTGCAAGCTGCCTCTGGAATATTACAGTATAAAGCAGCGGCCACACTACGCTGGTTAGCAAGCAGCTCTGCTGCTGGCTGTTATGAGCTGCGTTAGCAGCATAGTGTGAATCCTCGTGCTCATCATCAGCCAATCCATTTTTGTAGTGACTGATAGAGTTTAGTAGAATCAATTTTGCCAGCGCTGCTAGCCAACAGCAACCAGCGGCTAGCAAACTAGCGTAGTGTGACCGCTGCTTAAGAGTTATTGAGTTTCAAAGTGACATATTCAATATTATATTTAAGTATTACCATATATTAAGCTTCAAGTTAGCAGAAATATAACATATAAAGGGTGAAAAGATCTCTTTTAGGATATTATGTCTTCTTTTTACAGTACCATCCGTTTCTCTTCAAACATATATACACTACATCCCATTATTCATAAGATCCGAAAAATTAGGGCCTTAGAATGTTCTACCCTCTATACTAAGCCCCTTCTAAGAGAGCGTTTTCCAGATTCAAATACGTTTGAGATTTAGTACGAGGGTCCAGCCTTTAGCTCAAGAGAAGGAATCCATGTATATGTTGGGGCATTAGGAATATAAAGTATGCTTGAAACGGTTGCTTTCAACTGCCTTTCCCCTTGACCCTAGGGACTATAAAAACCTTAGCATATGAAACACTTAGCTATTCCCTTCCGCATGTTCCATGTACTCACATATTGATAACCTTGTAAAACATGCGTCATACAAGCAAATCGTATTCTTCCTTTTTTTTTAATCTTCTTTACAAAAGTATCCTGGTCTTTATTGTCTTGAGATTAGATAAGATTTTGAAACTATATTACTCCATATTTTAAATATTGAGGTAATACAGATGCAAATTGATGCTTAGATTGCATCTTGTACGATAAGTAGAAGAGGGGAGAAGATTGCCTTATTATAAAAAGAAATCAGGAAGGTAAAGATTTTTATACATTTAGGGAGCAAGATACAAATAATGCTTCGTGTTTCGTTACATGTTTCCGGGTAATCTACTCTAGATTAAATCGGAAACATCGAGTAATTTTTTCCTCCCCTTTAACTCTATTTAGTTGGTAAATACCCTAAAGAGCGATATGGGACCTCGTATTTGATCTTGTTTCCTTCCCGAGGGCGTAATCAAGTTGCAAACTACTGAAAACCAAACAAATTAAATTATGTCACGATGTAACCCAGAATCGTTTTTAAATTCTTCTTTATCTGAATTGGAATTCAAGTAAGAACTAAGAAATTATTTTAATATTTCTAGCCTGATATTTGAGTGCCTAATTTATCAAATTCATCTTTACAACTGTAGTTATAGACAAAACAGAGGAACCACTTATGGTAATGAAATTATATGAAACGCAATTTGCATATTCCCATGAAAAGATAGGATATTTTATCAATTTTTTTCTTACTATAGGTGGTAAAAAGTTAAAATAAAATGTTGAAAGAATAGTCTCAATGTAAAATTGTATTTATATATTTTCAATGCAGCTTTTGGCTATTATTTGTGCCAAACAAGTTGAAAATTGTTAAATAATAACCGAAATGATGGGAGTATGGTGAGTCATACCAAGCCAGAGACTAGCATAAGACTCATGCCAGTCTTAACACTTTTCTTCCTTTTCAGCACTGATGATGACCCTATATTGGCCGAAAGCTGCTTTGATAATTAACTTCTATTGTGGATAAACTATGATGATATCTATGGATTTCATAGATATTAATGGTGGTAAGCACCATTAATTTCATGGGATAGAGTCGTTGGTCAACGAAGTTGCAACAAAGTATTGTGCAAATTTGTCAAGGGTTTTTTAAGGAACTTAAAAAACCCTGGATATCTTTTTGGGCTTTGGGATAGCAGAAATTTCCGTCACAAAAATATGACATGAAAATTGCGTGACGCTCTTAAATATAGCACTAGGAAGTTAGGATATAACAGGAGGTTGCTCGGTTTTCACTTAATTTTCACTCTTAGTACTTCATTACGCTAATAGAAGCGCTAAAGTATTTACATATAGTACCAGGAAGTAAGAAGATAACAGGAGGTAGTTCGATTTTAACTTTTGAGTAATATATCTCGCCAATTGGAGCGCACTATGGCAACCACCTTCTGAGGAGAAAGGGTAAAGATTGGCTAAACTTGGTTTTTTCCTTTAAATCAAATTATAATTATTATTATTAACTACGGGAATAGGGGTTTCCTAGCATACAAGAAATTACTGTGGTATGAACCAAATGCCCCAAATTAATATTATTTCCTGAAGTAAGAAGTTTATATTGAAGCTTAAAACCGTTATTTTATTTTGCTTATAAATGTGTATTTAAAATAAATTTTACTAATATAAATACGATAAATATTACTGACAATATTTATTTAATTTCAGAATTCTTATATGTATTTATACTAGAAACTTTTCATATTCGAAGAAAATCATTGCTTTAAAAAATGGCTGCTCGTAACAGTTAAAAGTGCAGAAAAGATTGCTCATCAGATGTTTCTCTGTCAACCAGGGAGAGAAATAGAAAGGAAGCGGTGAATTAAAGAAAAAGAAGGTTCCTTTCTTAAAATGAGAAAGCTTTCCAAAAAAGAAGAGATGAGAAAAAAAAGCGAAGCATTTTAAATCTGATTAAATGTTAAAAGGACACGAAAAAAAGAAAAAGTAAAGAAAATAGCAGACGATTAAAGGAAGAGTGGCGTCAGTCACGGCTGTCACTGATAACAGAGGGAGAGCTGTCTTATCAGGGACTTAGCGCCTGGGGGAGTCCCTCTAAGTCCGTCATGCTTATTTTAACTGCTTCAACTTTTTCTTCGTTTTCTTTTCAATTAAATATTCCAGTTTGTACGTTAGGGACGACTGGAATAAAGGGAAGAAGCTATCAGTTGCCGACCGTCAAGCAGATTGAGGACTTTTTTTGCTTTTTTAAAAACTGCTTCATTTTAGACCTTTTCTCCCTTATCAATCTAAAGCAGTTTCATTCTGGAAAGAGAAAAAGTTAAGGAATAGATAAAGCGAGGAAATAAAAGTTAAAACGGTGGACTTGCAATCTCAAGAGTAACAATCATATAGATGGTTTTCGCATTTATATATTCATGAGCAAGAATATTCCATTTTATATGTTAACTTTACTGGGTTTTCCAAGTTATATTTACGTCTGATGTCCCTTTTCAATCAATAATCATAATTTAATTGCGATCGTTGGATTTCCAATTTAGATTTCCTAGCCTATAAGGATTGATTGAGTTAAATAAAGAAAATAAATATTTCAGAACTTATCCAATAATTGTAAATCATGACAGAACGCCTTCTTAGCCTATATTAAAGGCTTAGCTATTGATACGAATTTCACAGAGCTGGGGTTCTTTCCTGTTTTTTATATTCCGTTGTGATATAGTCTGGCTATTCCAAAAGACTAAATAAAAATTTTAAATTCTAATATCATACCAGTTTTCCGGTCTGTCTGCTAGTCACTCTGCCATTAAAAAATTGAAACAACACATAAGAATTTAATCAAATGTAGATTTTAGGTCATAATTAGCCCTTCGTTGGTCCTATGCGTATTTCTCTTTCACATGCACACTAACTATTGCTTCCGAGTTTCCCGAAGGTAACGGCAGTTTTGTGATCGTTCTAAAGAACCGAAATATTTTATGTCTCCGATTGTGAAAATTCCAAGACAGAAATCCGTTTCAGACATCAGGGAACATTTTTGGTTCCTTGTCTGTCTGTCGCTCAATTTTTGCGAACTAACATAATATCTTAAAAACTACTTATTTTAATGAAATTATAATAGTCGATAATAATTAGCCCACTGTTAGTCCCACATAAGTTTCAACCTTCTGCTCCTATTTGTTTCTCTTCCACGTGCACACATACATTTATTTACACCTATATCTTCAAAAGTACTCATCTGATTTTTATAAAATTTGGATGGTTTGTCGAAAGTCGATCGCAAATAGCACCAGATTAATTTCAAATGTCCGCGCTCTTTAACATTTGCTTAATTGATACTTTAATTTATGTAAAAATTTTGACATATTAAAAAAACGGGGGGAAACAATTAAATAAATTAGATTGTAATGGCTTGTAAAATCATAAAATAAGTACGTAAAAGGATGCGAGGAAGCTATGTGCCACACTAATTGACAGTCTATTTTTTTTTATAAATATAAACAGCATAAATATAATGAAGTAACTCTGACCACCTATAATATGTTCCTTTATTTATTACTTAATATTTCTATACATTATAAAAAAAAAGTGGTTTTATGTTTTGTATCTAAATGTTGTAGAAGTTAAAGAGTAGAAATATTAAGTCCTTTATATTATTTTTCAAAGTATGTTAAGAAGATAATAAATTACTAATATTATATTATATATTTATACATATTATAATATAATAATGTATAATATAACTACGATTCTATCACTAAATATATAAAAAAAGTAAGATATTATCTTAGTGTATACCTTGTTGAAAAATGAAATAAAAATACTTGTACAATTAAATTGCGAAAGCAAACAAATAAAATGCATATAGTAAAAGTAAAAAAATAAAAAAATGGCAACCTGTTGCTTTTTATATATTTAGGATTAACAGGACAAAAAAAAAGAGAGAATAAAGTCCGTAAGAAAGAAATCAATTCCATGTTATATTCTTTTATTTAGTACCCAAGTCTTATAGTAGGGTGTTTTATGGACTTTGTCACTCGGGTCTTTGGGATTTTTACAACCTCAGGTTTATGTCATAATAAAATCTCTAACTTTAATACAAAACCACAATTCGTACAACATTCCAAATAAAATATTCTACAATTGTATGTTTAGGATTCCGACATAAATGCTTTGACTT
>KZ651437.1:275688-291208 GCA_001010745.2 Gerris buenoi | reverse complement strand
TTTTTTTTTTTTTTTTTTTTCAATTGCCTATTGTCAAGCCCCGCAGACGAACTTAGCCGACCACATATTCTTAAAATGCACCAAAAGATTAACCTATACACAAAACTTTAGCTTGATGTTAGTCAGCCACTTTTTTGTACGCTATCTCCAGGACTATAAATATTTTTACTCATTGGAAGAACATGCATACATACATGCATTTTACTTTTATGGTTAAAATTCGTTACAGAGAGTCCAGATTTTCATTGGTCAGCCTAAGCTTATTTGCTAGAGTCACCTATTGAGGCTTTAGCGCAAGTAGTTTAGTTGCAGTTATACCGAATATCATTTACAGTGGATCATAACCACTGAGTAATGGGGTTTTTGCAATTTAAATAGAATGGACAAAGCTTCTTGTTGAATACCACATTAAATAAATAATTAAAACTAATTATTGTTGGGGTATAAGAAACATGTACATGAGAGCAGTGTTCGAATGTAACAACTTTATTTGTTCAAAACAATGATAAAAAGTTGACGGTGCTGGGATTGACCTACTTTGGTCCAAAAATTGTAAAAAAAAAAAAAATACAAAAAATACAAATTCAAATTTATTTTTTCTACTTTTTTTTAGAAGTTAATTCTATAGTATCCTAGAACGACTTCCTTTGCTCCTGGCAAAATCATTCTGACCCAAGTTAGAATTTGGGTCTAAAGCGAGGTGGGTTCCTCCGATCCTTCTCCCCATTCCTCCTTCCAAGAAGCGGCCCAGGTTATTGATCCCAGGCCCCCAAGACATTACACCCCCAAGGGGGCTACCAGCTAACCCCCCACCCCCTCCGGAATTGCTCTCCTAATTTAATTCAATTATTTTCCGCGGCCGTTTCAAAAACAGTTCAAAAACATCTGAACCGACCAACTTTTTATTTCCATTAGCGAAATGAGTCTCTGGGTTTGGCCAACCCCATCAAAACAAGAGAAATCGGGTAAACAAACGGGAAGTTTGGTAGTTATTGCTTCTTTTTCATAGTTGTGACTTTAGACAAGGAAAAAAATACTATAAATAACCCTAACAAAAGGAATCGAATAAACCTAATACTGTAGAATAACTTGGGAAAATCATAATAGCCTTTCTTATGTAATTATTTAAATATCAAATTTAACTCATTAAAAATTAATTTCTTAAGTTTAGTACAAATACTACGCTACTGCGATACTGCGATTCAGCCCCTTAACCAAAACTCGCATTATTGAGAATTGAGTCGCGGTGAGGACTTTAAAGGAAACTAAATTATTACTACACCAAAATAAGCTGTATATTATAATTTATATCACCGATTAAAGCCTATTCAATATAAAAATAAAACAATGTATCATAAACATTAACAATTAATGGATATCAAGGGAGCATAATTGGTGAGTATATAAGGGATCATACTTTCAATTTTTGCAAAAAATTTAAATGAATATCAACCGCTAATAAAAGGGAACATACTTTCAACTTTTTGAATGATTTTGGAGAAATAGAAGAGAAAAATCCTGCTGCATAAAATCAAGATTTACTACTGCTTAAAATTTGCTTTATACCTTATTGCTGAATGGAATATAAAATATAATATAGCGTAGGAACTTTACTCTACATTTGACGTATTTTTATTGATGCAAAGATTTTAATAGCAGTTTAGTTACACGACTTCACAGATTTCTCATTGACACCTAGCTTGATGAATTCAGCATTTACCGGTTGCAAAACTTGTTGAGCTTTAGGGAGAAATGATTCCAAATTCACAATGTACAATTTATATGTAGAGTAAGGGAAAGTTCTTTCACTTGTTGTGGGTAAAGAAATTGAAGGTTCGATGAGGAATTTGATGCCTCAGCCCTCACGTTATTCACATACTGAGAATTTCCCACTATACCTCCTCGCTTCAAATTAAGTGAAAAATATTATTTGTGGAATTCTAAGAATGAGGATCTTCTACTTCAGCTCTCATTCGTTCTCTATCGTCAATCCCTCGCCTTATATTTTACCCCGTGTTGCAAAAACACATAATAAATTATTGAAAATAACGTAGACGAATGTCTTATTTTGAATTATGATGTTATAAAATTTAAGTCAAATGCTTTGATAAAGTCTGCCAATTAAAGGGGCACATTCCTCGTGACCTAATATTGGATGAAGTCATATGATTTTAAAATAATGAGAACCCACTGGAAACTAAAATTGTGGTAGTTTAGACCTTTTTAGATCCTTAACCCTTTGACGGTCGCGCACAATAATGTCAATATTATGGTCGCGCGGCGTACTTACTAGATTTTCATGTGCCTTTATTATATTTAGCTATGCCCGATGTTCTATTCAAATATATATTAATTTAAATTTTTTACAACTATCTCTGAGTCAGAGTCATGCTCGCTTCGCATAATTATACTACTTCTCCCTCATACAATACTAGGCAAGTAATTGTTATATTATGCTTCTTCGTCTGAAAGTTCTTTCAAAATTTTCATGTAATCCTGAGGGTCTATAATGTTTAAATTGCGGTATCTTGATGTCTGTAGGCGGACGAAGACGAAACATTAAAATATATTCTTCACTCTCACTCATTCACAATTAACACAATTGGTCGCGTGGCACGTACTGGGTACGTGTGAGGAGTCAACTAATTAAAAATATCAGAAAACACGAAACTACTAAAGTAATAGATATAAGGTATACTCTGTTAAAAGGTTAGCTGGAACCTCGACTCACAGCAGCCCAGATTTAGTTGCTCACTGTGAAAATTAATTTGGCGTATTTTCGCCAAATAATTTCGCACGATCGCTAAAGGGAATTAGTTCACATTTATTAGTATTTAATATTAAATGTGTGGAGACAGTCCAAATGAATAACCATTCGAGGCCTACTAGACAAACTCGAAATTTCGTGTGATTTGTGCGCCTGCAGAAATAAGTTGGTGCAGAAGGTTAAAATTAATATGGGACCAACAGTGGCTTTATACGACCTACCATAGGACTATAGGACCTTCTAAAAAATGTAGAACGATATACCGACCGACATACACGAGTGTCCAGAATGATCACAATGCTTCCGCTACCTTCGGTAAGTTCGGAAGGACCATTAATCAGATTAATTCTACTTCATAGCACTAAAAAAGCACTATCTTGTGGGTGTTCTTAGTCATTAAGTTAACTCTTAAAGGAAATTACCGCCAATTTAGCCCGCAATAAGTAAAAACGCCGATTACGACAAGTTCAATTTAGCCACTTAATTTAGACTACTCGACTCACTTATTACTTGGTGTATCTTCTAGTAATTTCAGGCTTAAATGATAGACACATTTATTTCTCATTTTAAACTAATCAATGGTTAAATATCCATAATATTTTTTAATATACCTTGTACTCTACCAGATTAATGATATTTCTGGTCATTATAGATCTACTCGTATATTTGTGGGTATATCTATACGACTGCTTGCAATCGAAAGCCCCTAATTACAATGCCAGTGGTATTACAGCCTGGTATATATCTGATTGTATGTCAACGAACAATATTACATTGTTTGACTTTGTGGAAAGCTTTACCTTTAGCAGATCAGTTGTGTAATATTGGATTCAGGGTTAGGGGGTTATCCCTCCGAGAGGTATAATTACAATATTAGCTTTATATCGTCGAATAGGGAGGTACACAGTACACAGCCTCGGGGAGAAGAGCAGTTGCCCCGCTTTATTGCTTCGTATAACCTAACCTTGTCTAAATAAAGCTTCCGAGTTATATTTAATTTCAGGGGGCTACTGGGGGGTTGTAGCTTATTAACTCTGGTTTACAAGGGTGCCTTCTACAGGGTGCCTTACCCTCAGGGCTCTCCACTTCATTACACCTGTTTAAAACTCGACAACAGCTGAAGGGGAGACCCTTCTCAGGTTCCACTGCAGTAGCAGCCCTCTACAGGCACTAAATCTTTAACACAACGCATTACCGGCCATTTTAATAATAGGATTTATAGAGTCAGAAATTCAAACCGAGTTCTTATGTTATGGTAACGCTGCAGTTGTTCCAAGTAATTTTCATTCCTATACAACAATAAATTACTCTATAAAATTTGGATTCTATCACAAGTATTTCAGTTTTTTGCAATTCTTTCATTTTATTCGACAAGGTAACTAAATTGGCTATTATGAATGTAATAAATATATACATGTACATTTTTTTTTTTTGTTTTGGCCCTTGATTTTTTATATTTATTTTTTGTTAATTACATGTATAAACAAATTTGACTATTTGAATGGGTTCTTATGTTTTGTCAAAGCACGGCTATATTATATAACTATTTATTCAGAAATGAACG
The DNA here is from genome assembly GCA_001010745.2 of Gerris buenoi. Taxonomy (NCBI): domain Eukaryota; kingdom Metazoa; phylum Arthropoda; class Insecta; order Hemiptera; family Gerridae; genus Gerris; species Gerris buenoi. The sequence goes on along the minus strand of KZ651437.1, from coordinate 286,877 downwards.
GAATTTCTAAGCATGCTGATATGATTGGTCAAAAAAAACATAAAGGTTAAGAAATAATCATAATAAACTAAATCAAACTTGTACGCTGTTTACTAACAGTGAAAGCTGTATTATTTAAATAGTTTTTACATTTAAAGTAATTATTTGGACCAATAACAAAATAGTCTGCCAATTAGTGTGGCACATGGCTTTTTCGCGTCCACTCGGGTATAGTTTGATTATGTACCATAATTGTCTAATTGATTTAATTTTTAGCCCTCCTTTTATTAAAATGTTTTGCAAGAATAAAAGTATCAGTTTAGCAAAGTTAAAAGAGTGCAACAGTTGAAATTATTATTAGACTATCAATGGGGGTACTTTCGACAAACCATCGAAATGTCTTAAAAATAGACAAGCACTTTTCATGATACAAAAGAGTACCTTAATAAATGTATGCTTGTGCGCATGTGAAAGAGGAAAATAGGCGCAGAAGATTGAAACCTATATGGAACCAATAACGGTTTAAGTATGATCCGATATATGTGTGATAGATATGTTTTTTAAAAATGTTGGTTTACAAAAATTGAACTACAGACCAACAGACATGAATTTGACCGAAAATTTTCCCCGATATTCTGAAACAGATATCTGTCTTGGAATTTTTGTAATCGGAGACATCAAAAATATTCGTTCTTCAGAACGATCACATAGCTTTCGTTAACTTCTGTTAGCTCGGAAGCAATACAATTAAAATAACACAGTCTTTCAAAATATTTTATTAATTCTTTGATTTATTTTCAACACCTTTAACTCATTTCACCAAAAAAGCATAAACATTTTCGTTTATATTTTTTTTTTATATATAAATCATGACTTTTTGACTTTGACCAAAACTTGTTAAAAACTTCGTTTTTCCAGTGGATTTCAATTGAAAAGATGTTTTTTAAAGAAACTGAAAAAACAAGGAAAAGATAGAGATAAAAAAAAGAGAAGAGGGAGTTGAAAACCCCCATGGCTATAATTATTGGGCTCTTATTTTATTGAAGAAGGCCCACCCTTAAAAAAGAAGGGGGAGAAGTCGAGGCCTGTTTCTTAATTTGAATTCTTGCTGTTTGTGCTTTTGCCTACCATCTCCCCGTCTAACCAGCTTCTGGAAAAAGTCTAATAAAAAAAAATCTAGGGCCTTCTTTCCAAGCGCCTCCCTTGTAGTTAGACAGTATTTGTTTAGCACTCTACAGCCCTTTAGAATTTTTCCGCTTTCACTCCGTCTTGTTCTCATTTCTTGGCTTCTGCTCATCCGAAGCTCTGATTCTGTTTAGAGTGAGGAAGGGAGGGAGGGAAATGGATTTGAAAGAGGATGAAAAGAAGGCGCTCAGAGTTCAAAAGAAATCGTTCATCTTTTATTAAAAGGACATCCTGAGAAGGAAAATAAGAAGAGATGTCGCTGAAAAACCTTTCGTATTCCTTATTTACAAGTTTCTAAGTGTGATTCAGCTCAGCGTAAGACTCCTATCTTTTCACAAAAGGTTGGATGGAAAAAAACGATTAAATCCAGCTCCCCAACATGGTGTTACAATCTTAAACAACTATGATAACTGCTCATCCTTTATCATGATCAGCTGCATTTAGTTTAACATACTCAGTTTTCTTGGACCGTAGAGTTGGTTAAACAATCAACAAAGTTTCTTTTCATGATAAGTTATTTAGAAGATGGAGTGATGCGTAGTAAGAACGTAGTTCTCGTCGTGTCTTTGAGATTTTATACAGTTAGCCAATCAATTATTGCTTTGAGTTAACAGTTCGACATCCAAAACCCCGAAGAAACGTGCATACTAATTTATTAAATATTGATTACATTTACGTTTAGTATTTTATTAATTAATTAAGTATTGATCGTGTTTACGTTTAATATTTTATTAATTATGTAAGTATTGATTACGTGTAAAAGACTCTGAATCCGATTTGTGGCTTTCACTAACAAATCTAGACAACTCCACTGAAGTAACTGATACAAATAAATATCACCCATCTTACTATCTAATGAACAAAAGCCGGTTCTTTTTTAAAATCTAACAAATATTTGATAAATTCGATTTGTAAAAAAATGTAATTGTTATTTATTTACTTTGTTCAAGAGCATGGACATGGAATGACTGAATCCGATTTGTGGCTTTGACTAACAAATCTAGACAACTCCACTAAAGTAACTGGTAGAAAAAAATATCACACACCTCACCATCTAATGAACAAAATTCTGCTAATTTTTTAAAAATTAACAAATATTTGATGAATTCGATTTAGAAAATATTTAATTAATAGGCCGTGGGTTAAGAACCACTGTACTAGTATACTACACCTTGATCTTACTACCGACAAAAAACTTCAAACATTTTGAAGAATGGATTTATTACTTTTGGAAATTTATATGGCCACCTTTCAATTGAGGCTCACTATGATCTCGTTCTAAGGCGGAGCCATAGGGTACTCTAACTGAATTAATTTCGAAGCTCACTTTCATTTGGATTAACAAGGAATAATTAACGATTTAAAGTTAAGTAATGCCCCAATTCCGTAGTGCATCTTTAAAGCACTATAATTTTAAAAGTTAAGAAGATACACAACCAAATTTGGATTGAAATTAGAGCGTTTTTAATGCTCTTTCACCAATAAAACAATTTCACATAATATCCTACTACAAATTAATTACAAAAATTAGCCTAGTGTTGTATTGATTTTGTCTGCTCCAGTGAAATATTTTAATTAAAAGCAATGTAATGATTTCCATAACAAATGTGACGTTGACATGTACATTTCAGTAATAATTGAAACCCTCCTTCTTTTAAGTGCTGACTAATTTATCATATTATATAATGATAATTTATGATTTATATTTATATAAGCTGTGGCAGGGTGTTAGCTATGCTGGGCATCTAAAGGAAAGGTTATAGGAAGATAGGGGCTTAGCGGACAAGCAACCCTTTCCCATATTGATTTTACTTAGGACTTGGTTAAGCTCCTACAGAGGACCTTTTCTGCCCCCATACTATACCACTTACTAAGTTCTCTCTTCACCTTGCATCTTAACACATCCTACAACCTACCGACATTACAAACAGAAGTTATGGTAGAGACACCACAAATCTTGGTTTGATAAAGTCATTCGAATTATAATTAGACTATTATAGATGAAACTGAAATAATAAAATAATTTTAAAGGTACTTACCTTATTATGCTTCTGTCTAACAGAAATAATAGTTTTTCAAGTAATTAATGTATTTCAGATCAATACCTATAAGATATATGAAATATTTGTTGTTTTAAAGTAAATTTCGTTTCATTGAGATATGAAATCCTTTAGAGCATAGAATTTAAAAACTATATTTCCTTGTTTAGTTGTTTTTTTTGTTAGCATAAAGAGTAAACCCTTCGTACATAAGTTATACGAGTAGGGACCATTGCCGTGTATATTTTTAACGCTACCCTACTCCACGGGAGAAAAACAGGATTATGATAACCCTCTATGTGACGTAAATATGATGTAAGGCAAGCTGGATATAATAAAAAGAGGAGAGGGCCACGTTATCAGACCTGGAGAACGCCTAAATTTAATTATTGATGAGGCAACCCCTCTACAAGGTAGACCTTCAGTTATGCATTTTCCAATCCCGCATCCCGGCCTTTCAGCACCGGAATAAACCTTACGAAATTAGGATATGGGCACCTTTCTCCGTTAGACCCACGGTGCCTGGAAGTACGTATAATTGTAAATCTTTCTGCCCTACACAGTTTTACCTTCGTCATTTATTCAACAGGGTTTGTTTTCTGAGGGATATTGTATTAAATCAAATGTTACCTTGGAAAAATTCTTATTAAATATTAGACAGAAAAATCTCACTGAGTTTCCACACAATATTTTCCAATTCTTATTTAATTCTAACCTTTAAATCTGATTAAGCGGTTACACTTAATGGTGAAATAGAAGTATCAAGCTCTATTAAGTCTAAATAATAAAAATAGAATTATTATAATAATTTATTTATATTTTTAATGGTAGTATTTATACAGTGAAATTGTTGAAAGTGGAATTTAAATATTATAATTAAATAGTTTTTATATTTTTATTTATTAATTGTTTCCGCAAGCATTTTTATATTGTTAATGTTGTCCAGGGGAGTGTTATAGTTATAACCTAGGAACCAGAGGCCAAATCTGTTAAAAAATTATAGCATTTTAAAAATAAAAACCCCTTTTTGAATTCGGAATCTAGCAATTAACAGGAGGTAGTTCGATTTTCACGATTCTTTTTAAATCCCTTAAATTTCGTTGGCTATTCCAAATTTGATTTTTTGCATTCAGAGACAAAAAAAAAAAATGTTCTATCTTCATAACGATCACAATCCTTGCGTTAACTTTATTAATTATGAAAAGCAATTTAATGTTTTTAAATAAATAAATATTAATAAACAAAATGTCATTCCATGTTATATTAATACGTATGTAATAATGACATGCTGTGGTTACCTCTATTGTTATTCGAGTTGTTAAAATTATTTAATTATAACAATGATAATTAACTTGGAATTTTATCTGAAAAAAATGAGGAAGGAATGCAGGATCGTGAAACCAATTTAGAAGCATGATAGGGGGATGTCATAATTAAAATTGTTTTTCAGACACCTCCGTCCATATTTAATAACACCTCTTCGTCTGCATTCCCAACATTTCGACACAGATTTTATTAAAATTCATTTTTTTTTTTTTGGTTTTTGTAATTATCTTTACCTCTTTTTTAACAGGCCATACAATAAAGACATAAAATAAGTAGGTCATGTTGATTTTTACTTAAATCATACATTTGTGATAATATCATTGTCAAGTTCGTGATATGATATTATCATACATTTGATAATATCATTATTTTAATTACTATGTTTAATAATCCTTTTACTCTTAAGATTGTTTTTAAAAGCTCTATTCTAAAGTGAACTCTTATTACACAAGTGCTAAAGTGAGAAAATTATATTGTCTGATGATATTAAATTGACTTATTACAAACTCTTACTTAGCATTGGATGTAGTAAAATCACATTTGCACTTAAGATAATGTTGTCTTTAGCAATATTCAATTATAATAAAGAATTGCAGATATTATAACTAATATTATCGGATTTCAGATTTCATCCAACATTTGAATTTATTTAACTTAATACGAAATATCTGCAAAACCAGTGCAAAATTATATTACTTCTGAGTTTACCGAACGTAACGGAAGCTATGTGATCGTAGTGAAGAGCAAAAATGTTGTATGCCTCCGATTTCAAAAACAGTTATAGACATCAGGGAAGCATTTTTGTAAAATGCCTGTCTGTTGGTTTGTCTATCGCTCAATAACCAGAACATCTTAAAGGCTACTAGTCCGATTTTAATGCAATTTAAATGGTTTAGTCATAATTCGCCCATTGTTATTTCCATGTTAGTTAAACCTTCTACGCACATTATGTTACTTCCAAATACGCACTAAATTTTTTACACCTATACATCTTTAAAAATAGTCATCTTATTTTTAAACATTTGGATAGCATGTGTAATCAGCTATTGGTGGTGTAAGAATAAGAGAATGAAATTGTTGTTATCCCCTGTAACGTTTATTATATAAAAGCCAAAATTTAGATCTCAGAGCTCTTCAGAAGCATTACCACCTGATGCACATTAGTCATTTTATATCACTCCCTCAAATACTGAAAATTTATAATAACTAAGGCATTTTTTAGTAGACTCCCTCTGTTATATGATATTAATATAAATTATTATGGAATATTTATAGCTCAGTAATATATTTGTTATTTATATCAATTATTAAGGTATATTTATAGATTGTAGAATTGTTCAGGTATATTTTATCAGTGTTCTTAGAACTCAGATTTCCAATAATTATATTTTATTTAATATTCTTAATTGAAATAGGCAGATTCTAAAATATAGACTTCATACTTTTAATAATTCTTCTTCAAAAAATCGTGTATCGATTTATTTTTCAAATTATATTACAAGTAATAAAAAATTATAATAAGGGTTAGTTTTTAGAATAAAGATTTTCCTCCCTTCTTTAGAGGAGGGAAAAAATGCTTAATATTACAAATTTTTTTCCCTCATCTAGTTGAGGAAGAGAATTAAACGAATTAAGGGAGTAAGTTTGGGGCTTATCAGAGATTAGTATCAGGGACCAGATGAAGGGAGGATCTGTATTTTTTTGAGTAAAGCGTTTTTAGTAAAAAAAAAGAATCCAGGGCACCCCTCTGTTCCTACTTTACTGGAACAAATGTAGCGAAATGTCGATAATTATCAGGAGTTTTACCCCTCCATCTTGATTGCCCTTAACAAGATATCTTCCTTTTTTTTCATTCGAGGTCCAAGAGTTTTTTTCTTTTCCTTCTCCAGGATATCCTTAAAAATCGAAGATTTCGCCACTTCAAGCCCGACAAAATGAGCCCCGTGTTGGATCCCGGGGGGTCCCGGGGGATCGAACCAGGGACTTTTTCTTAAAGTCGAAAAAAAATATCATAATTACATGATATTTTACAAAACCCAAAAAAGTACTTGATCGCAAGTACTTCCCTTTGATTTTTTAATTTTTTTTTTGCGAATATCTCGAAAACTTCAGCGTCAAATTTCCTATAATAAAAAATTAGTATTGTACTTTCGTTTGGGGAAACCTTTTTTGCATTTGTACTAGAATTGGTTGTGATCCTGACCAAAAAATGTCACGTCTGGTAACATTCAATCCACCATAATTCTAAAACTAGTCCGTTGATCTTAATCTTTAATTATACCACTTGAAAGCTTGGGAAACGCAGAAGTTTTTTCTGAAAACGCCACACTTCAAACATTCCTCAATTAAGAGAAACACGCTCAGGAATTTCGCGGTCGAATTTTAAAAAATCCAATTTTTTNTTAGGCATCTAATCTCAAAATTTTTTTCAAACTAAAAAAAAACATCAAGGCTATATAGCCTTAGTTCTTTTTTGGGCTCGAAAAAAAATTTTGTCGGACCGGATTCAAACGAGGCTCATTTTGTAAGGCTTGAAGTGGCGAACGTGAATCACCTATCAGACCTCATATTTCGGTCGTAAATCGGGTGCAATCGTCGTTAAAGTACTACTTGTAGGGTGGGGAAAAAGGGAATAAAAAGGTCTGCCCACAGCGTCCAATCAAAGTTTGTTTTGTCGGCCGTAGAGAGACGAACTTGAATCACCTTTTAGGCATCTAATCTCGGAAATTTTTTTTTAACCCAAAAAAACATCAAGGCTTTAGCCTTATTTCTTTTTTGGGCTCGAAAAATATTTTTTTCCGACCGGATCCAAACGGGGCTCATTCCCGTTAGGATCCGGTCGACTACATTTTTTTTCGAGCCCAATAAAGAACTAACGCTCTAATCCTTGATCTTTTATTGGGTTCGATAAAAAATTTCCGAGATTAGATGCCTTAAGGGTGATTTGGGTTCGTCTTTCTACGGCCGACAAAACAAACATTGCTTGGACACGGTGGGCAGACCTTTTCTACCCTTTTTTCCTACACAACAAATGGCACTTTAACGACGATTGCACCCAATTTACGACCGAAATATGAGTTCTGATGGGTGTTTCACGTTAGCCACTTCAAGCCTGACAAAATGATCCCCATTTGGATGCAGTCGGACAAAATTTTTTTTTCGAGCCAAAAAAAGAACTAAGGCTATTGCCTTGATGTTGTTTTAAGTTCGAAAAAAAAATTTCCTAGATTAGATGCCTTAATGGTGATTCGGGTACGCCTCTCTACGGCCGAAAAAACAAACTTTGTTTGGAAGCGATAGGCAACCTTTTTCCCCATTTTTTCTCTACTCTACAAATGGCACTTTTACGACGATTGCGCCCGATTTACGATCGAAATATGAGGTCTGATGGGTGTTTCGCGTTCGCCATTTCAAGCCTGACCAAATAGGCCCCGTTCCAATCCAGAGGGACAAAATTTTATTTGGAGTCCAAAAAAGAACTAAGGCTTATAGCCTTGATGTTTTTTGGGTTAAAAAAAAATTCCGAGATTAGATGCCTAACGGTTGATTTGGGTTCGTCTCTCTACGGCCTAAAAAACAAACTTTGTTTGGAAGCGATGGGCAACCTTTTTCCCCCCATTTTTCTACACTACAAATGGCACTTTTACGACGATTGCGCCCGATTTACGATCGAAATATGAGGTCTGATGGGTGTTTCGCGTTCGCCACTTCAAGCCTGACAAAATAAGCCCCGTTCCGATCCAGAGGGACAAAATTTTATTTGGAGTCCAAAAAAGAACTAAGGCTATAGCCTTGATGTTTTTTTGGGTTAAAAAAAATTTCCGAGATTAGATGCCTAACGGTTGATTTGGGTTCGTCTCTCTACGGCCCTAAAAAACAAACTTTGTTTGGATCGATGGGCAACCTTGTTCCCCCTTTTTCTCTTTCCTTGAAGTGGCATTTTAACGACGATTGTGCCTGATTTACAACCGAAATATGAGGTCTGATAGGTGTTTTACGTTCACCACTAAAAGCCTGACAAAATGAGCCCCATTTGGATCTTGTCGGACAAAATTCGAGCCAAAAAAACTAAGGCTATAGTCTTGATGTTTTTTGGGTTCGAAAAAAAATTCCCGAGATTAGATGCCTAAAGGTTGATTCGGGTTTGTCTCTCTATGGCCGACAAAACAAACTTATATTGGATGCGGTGGGCAAACCTTTTTCCCCCTTTTTCCCTACACTACAAATGGCACTTTAACGACGATTGCGCCCGATTTACGACCGAAATATGAGTTCTGATGGGTATTTCACGTTCACCACTTCAAGCCCGACAAAATACGCCCCATTTGGATCACAACGGACAACATTTTTTTTGAGCTCAAAAAAGAACTAAGACTATATATAGCCTTGATTTTTTTTTGGGATCGAAAAAAAATTTCTGGGATTAGATGCCTAAAGGGTGATTTGGGTTCGTCTGTCTACGGCAGACAAAACAAACTTTGATTGGACGCGGTGGGCAAACTTTTTTCCCCCTTTTTACCTGTACTACGAATGGCACTTTAACGACGATTGCGCCCAATTTACGGCGAAATATAGATTCTGATGGGTGTTTCACGTTCGCCACTTCAAGCCTGACAAAATGAGCCCCATCTGGATCTGGTCGGAAAAAATTTTTTTTTGAGAACGAAAAAGAACAAAGGTTATAGCCTTGATGTATTTGGGTTCGAAAAATTTTTTTCGAGATTAGATGCCTAAAGAGTGATTCGGGTTCGTCTGTCTACGCCCGACTAAACAAACTTTGTTTGGAAGCGATGGGCAACCTTTTTCCCCCCATTTTTCTACACTACAAATGGCACTTTTACGACGATTGCGCCCGATTTACGATCGAAATATGAGGTCTGATAGGTGTTTCACGTTCGCCACTAAAAGCCTGACAAAATGAGCCCCATTTGGATCTTGTCGGACAAAATTCGAGCCAAAAAAACTAAGGCTATAGTCTTGATGTTTTTTGGGTTCGAAAAAAAATTCCCGAGATTAGATGCCTAAAGGTTGATTCGGGTTTGTCTCTCTACGGCCGACAAAACAAACTTAGATTGGACGCGGAGGGCAAACCTTTTTCCCCCTTTTTTCCTACACTACAAATGGCACTTTAACGACGATTGCGCCAGATTTACGACCGAAATATGAGTTCTGATGGGTATTTCACGTTCACCACTTCAAGCCCGACAAAATACGCCCCATTTGGATCACAACGGACAACATTTTTTTTTGAGCCCAAAAAAGAACTAAGACTATATATAGCCTTGGTTTTTTTTTTTGGGATCGAAAAAAAATTTCTGGGATTAGATGCCTAAAGGGTGATTTGGGTTCGTCTGTCTACGGCAGACAAAACAAACTTTGATTGGACGCGGTGGGCAAACTTTTTNTGGACAGAACAGTGGGACTTTTCTCAGGACTGAATAATCTACCTGGTCTATGATAATTTACCTTATCATATTTCTCTTTTATGTGCACCTTTAATAGGGGCCACACCACTTCAAGCCCAACAAAATGAGCCCCGTTTGGATCCGGTCGGACAAAATTTTTTTTCGAGCCCAAATAAGAACTAACACAACACCTTTATTGGACGCGGTGGGAAGACCTTTTTACCCCCTTTTTCCCTACCCTACAAGTGGCTCTTTAACGAAGATTGCGCCCGATTTACGACCGAAATATGAGGTCTTATGGGTGTTTCTCGTTCGCCACGTCAAGCCCGACTATTTAATATTTATTTTACAGCAATTATACTTTTAATAATTGTCTATAAGTTTGTCTTCCGTTGATTAATTAGCAAATTGTATTTATCAAGCATCGTCGTAAAGTAAGCTCTTTTTCATTTTGCTGCTGAACTAGCTCAATATATCGAAAACTTTAGACTTTTCCTAGTCTCATCCTCAAGCTATACAAAAGGTTGGACTAAAATACGTTTAAGATAGGCTAGGCATTTTTTTGAGGTCATTTAGATCATCATTTGAATTCCCCGTTCGCCACTTCAAGCCCAACAAAATAAGCCCCGTTTGGATCCGATCGGACAAAATTTTATTTTGAGTCCAAAAAAGAACTAAGGCAGCCTTGATGTTTTTTTGTGTTCGATAAAAAATTTCCGAGATTAGATGCCTTAAGGGTGATTTGGGTTCGTCTTTCTACGGCCGACAAAACAAACATTGCTTGGACACGGTGGGCAGACCTTTTCTACCCTTTTTTCCTACACAACAAATGGCACTTTAACGACGATTGCACCCAATTTACGACCGAAATATGAGTTCTGATGGGTGTTTCACGTTAGCCACTTCAAGCCTGACAAAATGATCCCCATTTGGATGCAGTCGGACAAAATTTTTTTTTCGAGCCAAAAAAAGAACTAAGGCTATTGCCTTGATGTTGTTTTAAGTTCGAAAAAAAAATTTCCTAGATTAGATGCCTTAATGGTGATTCGGGTACGCCTCTCTACGGCCGAAAAAACAAACTTTGTTTGGAAGCGATAGGCAACCTTTTTCCCCATTTTTTCTCTACTCTACAAATGGCACTTTTACGACGATTGCGCCCGATTTACGATCGAAATATGAGGTCTGATGGGTGTTTCGCGTTCGCCACTTCAAGCCCGACCAAATAAGCCCCGTTCCGATCCAGAGGGACAAAATT
>KZ651437.1:245816-272778 GCA_001010745.2 Gerris buenoi | reverse complement strand
CTTGTTCTCCCCCCAGAATTCCACCTCCCTCTCCACCTCTTACATGAAAAAACCTAAATCAGCTAGCGTGCAATGCAAAGGTTGCAATTCCCACGCTAGTCCAAAAGCTGAAATTGCATTAAAGCTACTAACACTCTGACAAACCAGACTGTCAACATCCTGTATGATTCTAGGAATAAAAATGAATATAAATTAAAAGCATTACCACGTGCAAATAAAATAACAACCATGCTTCTTCTCTAAAATGAAATTATAGCGTGCCTTCTTACAAGTGATTCATGTTCGCTACTTCAAGCCTGACAAAATGAGCCCCATTTGGATCTGGTCGGACAAATTTTTTTTTTGAGCACAAAAAGAACAAAGGTTATAGCCTAGATGTTTTTGGGTTCGAATAAAATTTCTGAGATTATATGCCTAAAGGGTGATTCGGGTTCATCTCTCTATGGCCGACAAACAAACTTTGATTGGTCGCGGTGGGCAGACCTTTTTCTCCCTTTTCTCCTACACTACAAATGGCACTTTAACGACAATTGCGCCCAATTTACGACCGAAATATGAGTTCTGATGGGTGTTTCACATTTGTTACTTCAAGCCCGACAAAATACGCCCTATTTGGATCCGGTCGTACTAAATTTTTTTTCGAGCACAAAAAAAACGAAGGCTATAGCCTAGATATTTTTACTGGTTCGAAAAAAAATTTCCGAGATTAGATGCCTAAAGGGTGATTTGGGTTCGTCTCTCTACGGCCGACAAAACAAACTTTGATTGGAAGCAAAGGGCAACCTTTTTCCCACTTTTGCCCTTCCCTTCAAGTGACACTTTAACGACGATTGCGCGCGAATTACGGCCGAAATATAAGGTCTGATGGGTGTTTCGCGTTCGCCACTTCAAGCCTGACAAAATGAATCTAATTTGGATCCGGTCGGACAACATTTTTTTTCGAGCCCAAAAAAGAACTAAGACTATATATAAACCTGAATGTTTTTTTGGGTTCGAAAAAAAATTTCCGATATTAGATGCCTAAAGGGTGATTTGGGTTCGTCTCTCTAAGGCCGACAAAACAAACTTTGATTGGAAGCAAAGGGCAACCTTTTTCCCACTTTTTCGCTTCCCTTCAAGTGGCACTTTAACGACGATTGCGCCCGATTTACGAACGAAATATGAGGTCTGATAGGTGTTACGCGTTCGTTACTTCAAGACCGACAAAATACGCCCCATTTGCATCCAGTCGTAAAGAATTTTTTTTTTGAGCCAAATAAGAACTAAGGCTATTATAGCCTTGATGTTTTTTTGGGTTAGAAAAAAAATTTTCGAGATAAGATACCTAAAGGTTAATTTGGGTTCGTCTCTCTACGGCCTAAAAAACAAACTTTGCTTGGACACGGTGGGCAGACCTTTTCTACCCTTTTTTCCTACACAACAAATGGCACCCAATTTACGGCAAAATATAGATTCTGATGGGTGTTTCACGTTCGCAACTTCAAGCCTGACAAAATTAGCCCCATTTGGATCTGGTCGGAAAAAAATTTTTTTGAGAACGAAAAAGGTTATAGCCTTGATGTTTTTGGGTTCGAAAACAATTTTTCGAGTTAGATGCCTAAAGAGTGATTCGGGTTCGTCTGTCTACGCCCGACAAAACAAACTTTGTTTGGAAGCGATGGGCAACCTTTTTCCCCCCATTTTTCTACACTACAAATGGCACTTTTACGACGATTGCGCCCGATTTACGATCGAAATATGAGGTCTGATGGGTGTTTCGCGTTCGCCACTTCAAGCCTGACAAAATAAGCCCCGTTCCGATCCAGAGGGACAAAATTTTATTTGGAGTCCAAAAAAGAACTAAGGCTATAGCCTTGATGTTTTTTTGGGTTAAAAAAAATTTCCGAGATTAGATGCCTAACGGTTGATTTGGGTTCGTCTCTCTACGGCCCTAAAAAACAAACTTTGTTTGGATCGATGGGCAACCTTGTTCCCCCTTTTTCTCTTTCCTTGAAGTGGCATTTTAACGACGATTGTGCCTGATTTACAACCGAAATATGAGGTCTGATAGGTGTTTTACGTTCACCACTAAAAGCCTGACAAAATGAGCCCCATTTGGATCTTGTCGGACAAAATTCGAGCCAAAAAAACTAAGGCTATAGTCTTGATGTTTTTTGGGTTCGAAAAAAAATTCCCGAGATTAGATGCCTAAAGGTTGATTCGGGTTTGTCTCTCTACGGCCGACAAAACAAACTTTGATTGGACGCGGAGGGCAGACCTTTTTCCCCCTTTTTTCCTACACTACAAATGGCACTTTAACGACGATTGCGCCAGATTTACGACCGAAATATGAGTTCTGATGGGTATTTCACGTTCACCACTTCAAGCCCGACAAAATACGCCCCATTTGGATCACAACGGACAACATTTTTTTTTGAGCCCAAAAAAGAACTAAGACTATATATAGCCTTGGTTTTTTTTTTGGGATCGAAAAAAAATTTCTGGGATTAGATGCCTAAAGGGTGATTTGGGTTCGTCTGTCTACGGCAGACAAAACAAACTTTGATTGGACGCGGTGGGCAAACTTTTTACCCCCTTTTTACCTGTACTACAAATAGCACTTTAACGACGATTGCGCCCAATTTACGGCGAAATATAGATTCTGATGGGTGTTTCACGTTCGCCACTTCAAGCCTGACAAAAAGAGCCCCATTTAGATCTGGTCGGAAAAAATTTTTTTTTGAGAACGAAAAAGAACAAAGGTTATAGCCTTGATGTATTTGGGTTCGAAAAAAATTTTTCGAGATTAGATGGCTAAAGAGTGATTCGGGTTCTCATCGGGAAATATGAGGTCTGATAAGTGTTTCACGTTCGCCACTTCAAGCCTGACAAAATGAGCCCCATTTGGATCCGGTCGGACAAAATTTTTTTTTGAGCACAAAAAAGAAGAAAGGTTAAATGCCTAATTAAGCATTAAGCATCAAGAAGAAAGGTTAAAGGCCTTGATGTTTTTGGGTTCGAAAACAATTTTTCGAGTTAAATGCCTAAAGGGTGATTCGGGTTCGTCTGTCTACGCCCGACTAAACAAACTTTGTTTGGAAGCGATGGGCAACCTTTTTCCCCCATTTTTCTACACTACAAATGGCACTTTTACGACGATTGCGCCCGATTTACGATCTAAATATGAGGTCTGATGGATGTTTCGCGTTCGCCACTTCAAGCCTGACAAAATAAGCCCCGTTCGGATCCAGAGGGACAAAATTTTATTTGGAGTCCAAAAAAGAACTAAGGCTATAGCCTTGATGTTTTTTTGGGTTAAAAAAAATTTCCGAGATTAGATGCCTAACGGTTGATTTGGGTTCGTCTCTCTACGGCCTAAAAAACAAACTTTTTTTGGAAGCAAAGGGCAACCTTTTTCCCACTTTTTCGCTTCCCTTCAAGTGGCACTTTAACGACGATTGCGCCCGATTTACGAACGAAATATGAGGTCTGATAGGTGTTACGCGTTCGTTACTTCAAGACCGACAAAATACGCCCCATTTGCATCCAGTCGTACAGAATTTTTTTTTTTTGAGCCAAATAAGAACTAAGGCTATTATAAAAAATTTTCGAGATTAGATGCCTAAAGGTTAATTTGGGTTCGTCTCTCTACGGCCTAAAAAACAAACTTTGCTTGGACACGGTGGGCAGACCTTTTCTACCCTTTTTTCCTACACAACAAATGGCACTTTAACGACGATTGCGCCCAATTTACGGCGAAATATAGATTCTGATGGGTGTTTCACGTTCGCCACTTCAAGCCTGACAAAATGATCCCCATTTGGATCTGGTCGGACAAATTTTTTTTTCGAGCCAAAAAAAGAACTAAGGCTATTGCCTTGATGTTGTTTTAAGTTCGAAAAAAAATTTCCGAGATTAGATGCCTTAAGGGTGATTCGGGTACGTCTCTCTACGGCCGAAAACAAACTTTGTTTGGAAGCGATAGGCAACCTTTTTCCCCATTTTTTCTCTACTCTACAAGTAGCACTTTTACGACGATTGCGCCCGATTTACGATCGAAATATGAGGTCTGATGGGTGTTTCGCGTTCGCCACTTCAAGCCTGACAAAATAAGCCCCGTTCCGATCCAGAGGGACAAAATTATATTTGGGTCCAAAAAAAACTAAGGCCTTGATGTTTTTTTGGATTAGAAAAAAAATTTCCGAGATTATATGCCTAAAGGGTGATTCGGGTTCGTCTCTCTATGGCCAACGAAACAAACTTTGATTGGAAGCGATGGGCAGACCTTTTTCCCCCTTTTTCTCTTTCCTTGAAGTGGCATTTTAACGACGATTGCGCCTGATTTACAACCGAAATATGAGGTCTGATAAGTGTTTCACGTTCGCCACTTCAAGCTTGACAAAATGAGCCCCATTTGGATCCGGTCGGACAAAATTTTTTTTTGAGCCCAAAAAAAACTAAGGCCTTGATGTTTTTTTGGATTATAAAAAAAATTCCCGAGATTAGATGCCTAAAGGTTGATTCGGGTTTGTCTCTCTACGGCCGACAAAACAAACTTTGATTGGACGCGGTGGGCAGACCATTTTCCCCCTATTTTCCTACACTACAAATGGCACTTTAACGACGATTGCGCCCGATTTACGACCGAAATATGAGTTCTGATAGGTGTTTCACGTTCACCACTTCAAGCCCGACAAAATACGCCCCATTTGGATCACAACGGATAACATTTTTTTTTGAGCCCAAAAAAGAACTAAGACTATATATAGCCTTGATTTTTTTTGTGGGATCGAAAAAAATTTTCTGGGATTAGATGCCTAAAGGGTGATTTGGGTTCGTCTGTCTACGGCAGACAAAACAAACTTTGATTGGACGCGGTGGGCAAACTTTTTTCCCCCTTTTTACCTGTACTACGAATGGCACTTTAACGACGATTGCGCCCAATTTACGGCGAAATATAGATTCTGATGGGTGTTTCACGTTCGCCACTTCAAGCCTGACAAAATGAGCCCCATCTGGATCTGGTCGGAAAAAATTTTTTTTTGAGAACGAAAAAGAACAAAGGTTATAGCCTTGATGTATTTGGGTTCGAAAAATTTTTTTCGAGATTAGATGCCTAAAGAGTGATTCGGGTTCGTCTGTCTACGCCCGACTAAACAAACTTTGTTTGGAAGCGATGGGCAACCTTTTTCCCCCCATTTTTCTACACTACAAATGGCACTTTTACGACGATTGCGCCCGATTTACGATCGAAATATGAGGTCTGATAGGTGTTTCACGTTCGCCACTAAAAGCCTGACAAAATGAGCCCCATTTGGATCTTGTCGGACAAAATTCGAGCCAAAAAAACTAAGGCTATAGTCTTGATGTTTTTTGGGTTCGAAAAAAAATTCCCGAGATTAGATGCCTAAAGGTTGATTCGGGTTTGTCTCTCTACGGCCGACAAAACAAACTTTGATTGGACGCGGAGGGCAGACCTTTTTCCCCCTTTTTTCCTACACTACAAATGGCACTTTAACGACGATTGCGCCCGATTTACGACCGAAATATGAGGTCTGATGGGTGTTTCGCGTTCGCCACTTCAAGCCCGACAAAATGAGCCCCGTTTGGATCCGGTCGGACAAAATTTTTTTTTGAGCCCAAAAAAGAACATAGGCTCTTCATAACTAATGCCTAGATGTTTTTTTGGGTTCGAAAAAAAATTTCCGAGATTAGATGCCTAAAGGGTGATTCGGGTTCGTCTCTCTACGGCCGACAAAACAAACTTTGATTGGACGCGGTGGGCAGACCTTTTTACCCCCTTTTTCCCTACTCTACAAGTGGCACTTTAACGACGATTGCGCCCGATTTACGACCGAAATATGAGGTCTGATGGGTGTTTCGCGTTCGCCACTTCAAGCCTGACAAAATAAGCCCCGTTCCGATCCAGAGGGACAAAATTTTATTTGGAGTCCAAAAAAGAACTAAGGCTATAGCCTTGATGTTTTTTTGGGTTAAAAAAAATTTCCGAGATTAGATGCCTAACGGTTGATTTGGGTTCCTCTCTCTACGGCCTAAAAAACAAACTTTTTTTGGATCGATGGGCAACCTTTTTCCCTTCCCTTCAAGTGGCACTTTAACGGCGATTGCGCCCGATTTACGACCAAAATATGAGTTCTGATGGGTGTTTCACGTTCGCCTCTTCAAGCCCGACAAAATTAGCCTCGTTTGGATCCGATCGGACAAAATTTATTTTTGGGTCCAAAAAAAACTAATGCCTTGATGTTTTTTTGGATTAGAAAAAAAATTTCCGAGATTATATGCCTAAAGGGTGCTTCGGGTTCGTCTCTCTATGGCCAACAAAACAAACTTTGATTGGAAGCGATGGGCAGACCTTTTTCCCCCCTTTTTCTCTTTCCTTGAAGTGGCATTTTAACGACGATTGCGGTTTATATATAGCCAATTGTCCTTGGAATCCCTCACTGGCACGAAACGACCAAAAAAGAACTAAGGCTTTAGTCTTGATGTTTATTTGGATTCGAAAAAAAAATTTCAAAAGGAATCACTGTAAAATTTTGTTGACACTAAATTTGGGAAATGGCTAAATATTGAGATAACGGTGAGGAGTTTAAGATATATATTATTATCTCCCTACTACTTTAATAATCTAACTACTTCGTTGACTCATTCGCTGACAGAAATTAGCTCTTGGTTCAAGAGAAAACCCACTATGCCATATCACCTACCTGTGCCATATAAAGGTTCCTTTACCCTATACAATATAGCCTATGAAAATTGAATAAAATGGACAAAATATATTATACCCGACTAGCTTAATGTGTAGCCTGATTTATAAATTTGACTATTTGCTGAAGGGTCGGTTAAAATTTAAATGGATTTTTTCCATGGTATGCTTTGCTGGCAGGTGTGGCAAAGTTGTTAAATTAGGCGGTATCAGTATCTTGATTTGTATTGATAAGGCTCTAGCTCTTTTTGTGGTTAAAATTCCTTTTGGAAACATATAAATTCATAAAACTTTAAAAATCGAATGTTCGCTTGTGATTGCGCTATACTTCCTTTCAATATATAATATATACTACACATACTATGTTAATAAAGGTTCTGTGACACAATTAATATCTCTAACACATTTTTTCAAAGTATAACTTTTTTTTACTAGATTTTTTACACTTTTGCTTCGGAACAATAGTTACTTAATTGCAGACCTTTAGGTATGAGCAGCTCTTCATCTAAGAAATGAGAGATGAGGGTACAACTGTTTGTTTACGATGGTAGCCCGTTTGCTGAATGTAAAGATCTCGGAAAGTTTGCCCTCTCTTAACTGTGTTTATACAAGGGGCGCAAGGGTTTAGAGGGTACCCAGGTATTTCACCTGATTGTTTCAAGTCTTGACTGTCTCGGTCCCTTGAGAAATCATGAGGGAGAGAAGGTCTACCCCAGGACTAATTAGTAGGGCGTCGAGACGACTAATTGGAAGCTTGGGAGGCGGGAATCCGTGACAAATAACAAGGGCTTTCTACAACGGAGACTAGTTGAAGGAGTTAAACAACAGAGAGGGTTAGCGTTGCCCCTAGGACTTAGCTGCAGTCTTGCCAACTCAAAACAAGATACTGATACCACCTAGTTTAACTAGGTTTGTGGCATCGACCGTAACACCTGCCAGCAAATCATGCTCGACAAAACTCGATAACATTTAATCAACCTTTCATCTGGAAATAGACAAATTATATTTCAAGCTACACTTCAAGTTAATCCGACCGTTAAGTTAATATTTTTTATTTATTTAATCTATTTTTGTGAATTGTTCATGAGTAAAGGAGAAAAGTAAAGAGCCATTTTCCGGTGTATTTTGTAAAGTGTCATTTTTATGGCCTTAAAGTGTCGATTCCCAAAAACTATTTTATACGTTTTCGCCCTGAAAAGGCCTTCGATCAGTTTATTTAAAAGGAGTTATCTTTCTAAGTTTCCTTAAACCACACATCCCGAGACCGAGAACCAAAAAAAAATCCCTTCATTTCCTATGGGCCCATGAAAATTAGCTATGTATTGTCACTTTATTTGCTCATAAAGTCAATTTTAATTGGCATTTTCTTGTAACTTATAGAAATTGTTAAAAAATTCCGAAAAGAGACAAAAAATTAAAAAGAAATAATGAAAATAATACACTTAACCGAGATGAAAGAATTCGTTCAGAAACACTATTTCTTATAGCCTCACTTCACATTTAACTATGTGTTTGGCCCCGAAACACCGTTTTGGGGATTTTTAGAAGAAACTGATTCTCTATTTAGCTATTATTTAGGCGTTTCTGGATCAAGAACCCAAAGAGAATACTTTATCCAATATCAGCTCTTTATTCTGAAAAAATGAGCCACTTTTTGTCAATATTTATAGCTAGAACCCATAGAAATTGTAACAAAAAAGAAATTCAACACCTATAAAATTAGTCATAATTTAAGACAAAGAGTATTACGTAGAGTACGCACGATAGGGCACGAGGAATCTATGTGCCGCACTAATTGTCAAATTAAAATATTTTAAATTACCTTAAGAAATAGGTTATTGTAATAGCTGTTTCATCTGAGAAACCACATTGTGTTTTAAATTTAAAATTATTTAGGGTGGCAGTTTTTTAGTATTTTTTTATTTATTTTTTTTTTTTTATTCGCTCCTATATCCTTAAAAGTAGAAGTTTTTTTAATTATTGCTTCCGAGCTTAACGAAGGTAACGGACAATTGTGTTCACTTTTGAGAACGAAAAACTTTTATGTCTCCGATTTTAAAAATTTTAAGACAGAAATCCGTTTCAGACATCAGGGAACATTTTTGGTCTCGTGTCTGTCGGTCTGTGTGTCAGCGAATTATGAAACGTCCGACGATAACTTGAGTAATCCTTGACCGATTTTGATGAAATTTGGTAGACATGTTCATTTAACCAATCCTCAGGACGAGTTCGTTGGACAACGTTTTCCGTGTGAGCGTTACTGAACTTTAAATTTAGAATTGGAATTTTAGGCCGGGAAAAAAAATCAAACGTCATCTATTTAATGAGACGAACATTTTTTTCAAATACAATTTTTTAGTAAAACCAATAGCGACACCCCTATGAAGTGTTAAAGATCACTAAAACTATTAATAGTTTATAGACAATAAATAATACAACAATAAAGTAATATAACAATAATGTTAATGTTAATATAACAATAAAGTACATGATAGGACGCGAGGAAGCTATGTGCCATACTAATTGGCAGTCTATTTTTTTATGCTCCATATTAATTTCAACTTTCTCTGCTGATTAAATTTTGTTTCATTCATGAAAAAAAAAATTGGCAGATTTATAAAAGGGGGAACATACAATAAATTAGACAATATATATAAATGCAGGTTTGTGTTCTTGTGGTAGAGAAACAAAAGGGGCGCTGATGGTCGAAACTTATATGAAACAATGGCCTAATTATAACCTACCGTCTAATTTTCATAAAAATCTGACGATTTTTTAAGATATGTTTGTTCGTTAAGAAAAAAAGAGAAATTTCGACTAATTGCGCCATGATATTTTTAGCATGTGTTATTTAATTTTATCATTATAATTACATTTATTTAAAGTGAAATTAAATAGTAATATCTTCTTGATTTTATAGTTTAAAACTTTAAATAGAGTTCTTGTTTTGTGTCAAGCCAATTGATTGTTTTTTACCGAATAACAAGCTTTCAGTAATAAGATTAATGTAGAGGCAGGCCATGATTGCATTAGAGTTCGGGGAAAAAGGAGTTTAGGTCGGCGAAGGAAAGTGAAATGGTTTGTCTAATGAAAACCCTCGGTATCGGTAACGGGGTCGAGGGAAGTGGAGGCCTCGTCGAAGCGTGAAGACACCGAGACAAATGGCCAGTAAATCTGAAGGAGAAGGCCGGGATGCGTAGGCTGGTGTCGCGTTTCGAATCCAAGGGAGAGTTTACGAGAGGTCAAATAAATCAAGGAGTAGGCTTGGGAACACGTTGCCGTCGACACAAGCGCCTCCCTCTGATTTATACCATAGTTTCCAGGGATAGCATCCCTTCCCAATCAACTGAACCATCCGAGCCAACAAGATGTGGAGCAATAGAGTTAGCTTCCATGTCCCTATCTTCAAGCCAACACTTGATGGAAACAGCTAATCAGCCATGTGCGGCACGACCATAGCCAGTCATACCTTGCATCTCAACCAAACCTAAAATTGCATCGTGCAACTTAACCTGCACCATCACACCCTCAAATACAAAATCACCTTATATTGTGGAAATTAAGCTCTTTCTTTTCAAATAGATTAATAACTTTTCCGCCTACATCGCCAGACTTAATCAAACACATTAAGACACTCGTATAGAGAGTAGTATTAAGTGAATTTAAATACCAATAATTGCGATACAGTCGTGAACAATATTTTGGACGGAAGAGCTATTACTAATCTAAAAACGATATTTTTGTGCATAAAGTTTGAAAATGTTATAAATATTTCTTGTTCACTGGTTTATTGTAGTTATTTTGGTTTTGATTTATATTAAGATCCTAAATCTTTTGTTTCGATGGAAAATGTGTAATATTGGAGGTCTAAAATTTTATTAATAAAAGCGTAATTAAATTTTTTGAGATCCGAAGAGTTGTGATGAAAGGTCTCAGTACTTCAATATAAATTTTAAAGGCCCTTATCTCTCCTCCTCTGGTGTTTCCTTTCTCTTAGGAAGGTTTCAACTTCGGTAGCTTGTTTAAGAAGGCGTTAATGAAAAGGAGGATAAGAGAAGAGGGTATATGAAGGTTATGAGATTGGCTCTCCCTCGCCGCTCTCCCAGCCTTGAGAAGCAGATTATTAATTAAGGCTTCCGCACAAGTAAAGGGGAGAAATAGGGCTTAAAACCTGGGAGAACCTTAGCACGGAGGCTTGGAAACTAAGGACTTTAAAGCTGAAAACCTAAAAACAGAGAGAAGCATTAAAAGGTTATGTGTCAGAAGGCGCCTTATGTGAAACCCTCTAACTACCTCCCCGTTTTCCCTTCTGGTAATATAACCTTTTCCATTATAACCTTAACTCCCTTTGCAGTGGGTGCCACCTGGCGTACACCCTTGACAAACTCCGTAGCAGCGTATAATCGCATTTTAGGGGGTGGGATGGATGAAAAGTTGGAAAGCAGTGTTGAGCACGGAACTATAGGACGCCCTTTCCTTTACCTTCTACACCCTTTCCAAAACTTTGTAATTTAATATCATAAGTCACACCAGTTGCGACATTGAAGTAAAATTCATAGTCACTTAGTGACACTTTAAAAGACATTGAAACGACGGCACTAAATTTTGAAACGAGACCACGTTTAATTCAGTTACGATTATTTCATATAATTAGTACTGGGCGGAAGCAATTGCGCTCCCATTGGAATATGATGGAAATAATGTAAAAGCCTTTACTGAGAATTGAAGCAAGAAAAACATCAAGTTCAATTTCTTATCTTTCTACTACTTTGTACTCATAGGGAAATTATTCATACCTGTAATAAAAGTAAAAGAAAATTATCCGGTTTTTAGTCGAAATATCTCACGACCCTCTAAGAAAGATTAAATCTCCACCAGTGGTTCGTAAGAACCATATTTATCACCATTCTACCACTCTACCAGATCTTCACTATTCTAGAATGTGAAAAAACGAACAGCTAATTTGACAACTCAAGGAAGCCTCTCCTGAATGAGCAAGAATCTAACGATAAAAAATAAACAACAGGCATTATAAAATTTTCACCTGAAGTAATATTTCTGTTCAAAATCGAATCCAAAACTGTTTGGTTCAGTAGATTAGAGCATTGAAGTGGGTTCCAATTAAATTTAATCATTCATAGTTCAAATTATCATTCTAATTGCGAAATAAGGTATTTATGTATGGTTAATTATTATGTTAGAGTCTATTACGGAGGTTAATGGTTTTCTATTTATGTCGACTCGAATCTAGTCCTGCTTTGTGTAACGTTTAGGAGAGAAACTCACGTGAGATTCTCAAATGTTAATTTTGCAAGAGAGGAAATGGATATTCACCTTTGAGAGGAGAGGGATACTCAGTTCGAAGGAGCAAGTGGGAAAACTTCACGTTCAATGTCAGGGGTGAGAATCTGCGGGTCTGGGAAACACGGAGGGGATAAAAGGGAGCCGGACTAATTAAATTAATCAGGGTTTAGAGGGCGACAGGCACAACGGCAGGAGCTTCCAAGACGGGGAGTGGACTCGTTAATTAGACGTCGCAGAGAAACACCGGCAGATGAAGGGGAGCCTGAATATCTAGAAGCATCGTTACACATCAAGGGGAGAACAATTCTATTCCTCATTTCTGCAAATTCCAATTTGCGATCCAATAGTTTGAATAATAAGCTTTTATTTGAAAATATGTACGAATAAAGATAATTTCATGTTGTAGATGTTTTTCTTGTGATAAGGCATTCTATGTGATAGCACATTGTCTGCGTGGTTTAACAAACAAAAAAAAAAGATTGTTTTTAATTTATTTATTAAGTTCAAAATTATATTTTTTATAAATAATATTAAATTCAACTGAATATTATTAGATACTAACATTAAATAAAGACTAACCATTAACTATAGAGTTACCTTTAAGTTTAACAACAATACATAACTTCATTCAGAATCTGAGTAATTCCTTTTAAGTGATTATATTTTTCAAGATGACATTATCAGCGCAAAACGTATGCTAAAGGAAGAATAGTACTGTTCGGATATGCTCACTTATTATGTGTTTAAAAAATTACAGTCTGTAGTTACAGATCAAAGATATTAATTTTTAGATAAAAAATAATATATTTTGTCTTAATATCAATAAACTAGAAATATTTTCAAGTCGAAGTTAAGAATTGTTGTACGAGAATCGTAAAACTCCAAATGGACAAAATACCTTTAACTTTTGATTTTCCCCAATAAACAATTTTGATGTAAGTAAACTCTTGATACGGCTCATTTGGGAATTCCGTTCCTACCTACAAGGGGCCATAAAAAAATGAGAGAATGAAACATATAAAACTTTTTTTATTTACAGATATTGGTACATCGTTAGATTTTTTCACGACTCGTACTCGTCCATTTTCACCCTTCTTTGTCTTGGAATATGAGAAGCAATCAGGGACTTGTTCCCTTGTTCGTCCCAAGTTACGACACCCTTCACCCCTCATTTTCTCTCGAGTTTGGCAGAGTTCGTGTCGACATTCCCTCCCAGGCGTTTAGTTATATATATTTTCGTACCAATTTGTCCTCACAGAAGTGTGACTCTTAGGGCTGGTTATTTTATTTTTTTTGAAGGGGAGTCAGGCGTTGTTTTCTTATTTCAATTTCTATATGCTTAGACATCAGTCCTTTAGGGTAAAAAAGTATTAGCTTTTGACATGGAATATACAATCCTCCTCAGAACCCCGATTGACAGCATCTCGTTTTCAGTAAACAATCTTCTAACGCGATTTCTCTCCCCATAAATGTAGTTTTTTTCCATTATACATTGTGTTCACGGATTGAGTATACGTGGGGAGTAAATGACCAAAAGATTTTCGAGTTGAAATTTGAGCCTCTGGGCCATCAGTCCTGCTAGTTCTAGGAAGTTAAACTAAAGGCCCCCATACACGGTTAAAATGTTTGCGCAAGCATGATTTTTAACTAAATTTCCCCGACATCAGGTTAGGGCAAAATGTTTGATCGTGTATAGGGGCCTTAAGAAGTTTAAAAACAAAGGTACTTTACTCTTGATAATTTTATAAAAATAACCCCTGAACATTAAATGGACTAATTTATTAAACTTCTTAGTTTATGACCATGCAGAGTTGATGCAGAAGCTCAAATTTCAACTCGAAATAGTTTTGTATATGCATTTACACCCCATATGCACTCAATTCGTATAAACACTGTGTGGAGAAGGTTATTCCTTTATTTATTTCTCCTTCTTTAAAATTGATTTTACCATAGCTTCGATTAACATCTTTAAAAATTGAAACTGCGTAAAAATTATGCAAATACTTTTTAATGTGTACATGCAGAGCATTTGTCACAATTTTTCATCTTTTACGTTGATTACTTACATTTTACTTCTGGCTGTTTACAGTTCTTCATAGTTAAGCTGTATTCAGAAAATTAAATTATACATTTTTTTTACTTACATTCCCCCCCCCCCTTAACACTAAATTTTTATTCTTAAACGCTAGGTATTAGTACGCTCTTCTGTGAAAAATGTTTGTACATAATTTGAACAAATCATTGCAAGTTGAATGTTTAATTAATTTGATATAAGTAACTTTTGGATAACCAAAAGTTACCTTTTGTATAACCAAAACTTGGTTATACAAAAGGTACCAAAGGTTGTAACTTTTGGATAACCAAAAGTTACTACAAAAGGATTTGTGGTTATTTCTTACTATTACCACACTTAGAATTTTTTCAATAAAATTATGTGTAAGTTATTAAGCATCACTTGATAAGCAATAACAATGATAAATAGAGGTGCAAATTATTTGACATTAAGATTTTCCATTGTCGTCTTTTTGTACAGACTTTTCAGCATTAAAAAGGATCTTGTTGGTTGAAGTTTAATCAAGAAGTAGGGGTTAATGAAGTGCTGCACTTAAGTTGTAAGAGTTTAACACCAAGAAAAGCTCTCCTTGCGATTAGAGACACACTTGTACACGTCCGCTTCTGAATGCCGATGTCTTTAACAAGAATGTTATTAAAGTCGAAAGAGAAAATGGCGTCGGAAGAGAATTCCACCCTTGTTGTTGTTCACCTCAAGTCCTTATTAGGGCCATATTTCGCGGCTTTAAAGGCCTTCCCTATCCTTTCCCCCTCTTTTAACACTCATTCATTAAGGTCGAAGAAACGTTAAAGCACCACTTTCAAATTCAAAAATATGGTTTGCCGAAAGCACGTGCTTTGCTTTGCAAGAATGCACCCTTAGTCAGGGGTAAACAAGCCGCTATTCTAACAAGTGATTCAGGAGCGCTCCAAGTGTTTTCTAATTAATTCCTTAAGGGCGCTAATCAAAATTTATCTCCTTATACATTTATCCACACATTAAACCTTTAAGTATTCATATAATGTCTTTATATAATTAGGATTACCTTTATGATCTATGTAAGAATTGTAACTATGGTTTAATTGTTAGGTTAGGAGTGATTGACATCATAGTGTAGTGTATACTACAACCACTAAAAAGAAAGGAAGTAGTTAAAACGAAGCTTGTAAAGGCTTTTATAGCATTGGATTACTATCTTCAACTTTTTGGATGGTTATGTGTGGTCGTTTGATAATGCATCATTGTTTGTTAGTATGATTCAAGTGTAGAAATAGAGGTTTCAATAAATAAATGAAATTTTTTAATTCGTGTCTCTTTTGTCTGTTAGTATTATTGATTGTATGTTATGAGTTATGAGTATATGTACTTACTTACTTACTTAGCGTAGCTCTACAGCCCGGTGTGGGCTTTGGCTTGTCTCGTGATTTGCCTCCAATCATTCCTTTTCTTTGCTACAGATCTCCATCCTCTTATCTGTAGCCTCTTTACATCTTCTTCCTCTTTGTCGATCCAACCTAACCGGGGTCTTCCTCTTCGTCGATTCCCATAGACTTGGGCATTTAAAATCTTTTTTGGCATTCTGCCATCAATGTGAGAATATGTAATGAGAAAGTATTGTGATGGTACAAACATTCGACTTGGAGATTTTTATAGATTTACACAAGTGGTTTTTTTTTTTTTTTTTTTTTTTTTTTTTTTTTTTTTGCTTTCTGTAGCTTTTTTGTTTTTGCTTCTGTTTTTTTCGCAACGACTTTGAATAACAATTCTACAATTTAGTACATTTAACTACAAATCTAACCATATATGTCGTTTTCCCATGTAAAATCCAGTTCCCAAGATGTTGATGGAAAATANTTAATTCGTGTCTCTTTTGTCTGTTAGTATTATTGATTGTATGTTATGAGTTATGAGTATATGTACTTACTTACTTACTTAGCGTAGCTCTACAGCCCGGTGTGGGCTTTGGCTTGTCTCGTGATTTGCCTCCAATCATTCCTTTTCTTTGCTACAGATCTCCATCCTCTTATCTGTAGCCTCTTTACATCTTCTTCCTCTTTGTCGATCCAACCTAACCGGGGTCTTCCTCTTCGTCGATTCCCATAGACTTGGGCATTTAAAATCTTTTTTGGCATTCTGCCATCAATGTGAGAATATGTAATGAGAAAGTATTGTGATGGTACAAACATTCGACTTGGAGATTTTTATAGATTTACACAAGTGGTTTTTTTTTTTTTTTTTTTTTTTTTTTTTTTTTTTTTGCTTTCTGTAGCTTTTTTGTTTTTGCTTCTGTTTTTTTCGCAACGACTTTGAATAACAATTCTACAATTTAGTACATTTAACTACAAATCTAACCATATATGTCGTTTTCCCATGTAAAATCCAGTTCCCAAGATGTTGATGGAAAATAAATCTTATTTTATTGGTGATCAAAAACATTAAGTAAACAATCTCCTGTTGAACACTTGTTAAATATGCTTAAAAATAGATCTATTAAAAAGAATGGATTTAAATTTTGTATCGATATATAACTGAAAAATTATGATTCGATTTATAGGACTATTTATTTTCCTTGCGTTTAATCAAGTTTAAGAAAAAGAGAAACGCAAGATAATTTTCTTACTTCTCATAAATTATTTTCTTATTGGTCTGCGTGACTAAATCCTAATTGTGGCAATGAGGAAGCAATGCCTAAAGAGTCACCTCATGAAGGACGTAGGTCGCGCGGTAGCCAGTTATAGAGAAATAGGGAGCCAGGATGCAGGTCACGTGACTATCCTGGGAATCGCGCACGTGGTCCTTTTCAACTTCTCTATATATCCCTTCCTTAGATCCCATGCAAATAGCCCAAGATAAAGTTTCTTCCCTGTAACTACAAGCTTGAAAGAGCCTCTGAGACTTTGCCCGAAGGGTCACGAAGCCCTTATCAATAATTCTCTAGGACGTGATACCCTCTGGCCCTTAGCAATATGTGTATATATATAGCATGAGTGCAAAGTTCTACTTTCCTTCATGTATTACTCCCTAGTCCATTATAGGCCTTTCCATTTGTACCTTTCAACATCACTTATACTTGAAACTCTATACTTGACTATCTCTGTAGTCCATCTCTGTATTCCACCTTCCATCTCTATCCATCTCTGTATTCCACATTCGGATATAACAATTATTTGGGCAAAGCAAACAAAATCTATTTGTTGCAATTGTATCATGACAAGCATGACAAAACCAGATAATCAATTATTAAAATAAAGAATTGGCAACAAGAAAGAAATTATAGGAAGCAAATTAATGGTCTATGCGAAAAGCAGGAGCTTTAATATAATTAAATACTTTGGTAAATTTGATGTTTTGCTTCATTAAAAATTAAATACAGTCGGTGAATTGTAATATTTGAGAATGATAAATTGAAATGTTTTCTCAGGTAAAAGTTCATCAGTGTGTCAGCTGTTTAGGCCTGGTGACACATTATTTAGTGTAAAAATGGAACAGGGAGCCAAGGCAACACCAGCTGGTCAAACCAAACCATCAAACCGGGATCAAGTTATTTCCTCAGTCGTTCTCAAAACTTCATACTAGACCGTTTCGACTAACATAAAAGTAACATCAAAAGTAAAACCCTCTAGAAGTGGCCGCTTTGGACATATAGACACCATTCTTCACTTCTTCTCAGGTAAATGTTATAAACTTCATTACTATTCTTTATATTTGTTTTGATATAAACCCAGCGTCGGTTGTTTTTCGTAACTTGACCTAGGTCTCAAATGAACCAACATCAATATTTACGCAATCACAACAAAATACAACTATCAATATGAACAAAAGGTTTTATTTTTTTATATTAGGTCATTGCAAGTAACTGCTTATGTTGTTGTAGATCTTCATCAACGAATTTTGATGTTTGCTTTGAATAACAAAGTGATTTTGAATTTATCGAAGTGAACTTCAGACGTGAAAAATATTAGGACAGTCACATTTGATATTAGAATTCAAATGATGATCTAAATGACCTCAAAAAATTGCCTAGCCTATCTTAAACGTATTTTAGTCCAACCTTTTGTATAGCCCTTTAAATATTGTCCGACTATACTAAGTCATACTTGTTATTATTTTTATTTAATGATTTGTCTTACTACTAAATATAATATAAACTAAATACATCGATATCTCATTATCTTACAGTAGACAAACAACCAAACTTTTTAAATTCCAAACCTCTTAAATGAAAATCACTTAAGGTCCTTGAAATTTATGAACCAATCAAATTTCCTCTTTGAGGTTTACTTTACGTAATAAATTTCACGAATATTTTCTTAATTGATATAATACATTCTTAATTTTTTCATAATCTTCAAAGTTCATTCCACTAAATACAAATTGAAACTAATCTGCGATAAACTCCATTTTCCCTAAATATAGGATTGTTTAGACTTTTAAAGTTTATTGTAAATTAACTATCTAAGAGAAGACTTTTGTATCCATGTTGTATTTTGGTGTACTTAGAGTTGTTGAGTAGGGCCAGAGTTGTTAAGTCCTAATGGATCTCATCTAGACGGTAGATCCCTTACAAACCTCTAGCCAGATCCCACCGAGCCCTTCTGCTCTCACAACATCTGAATATTGTATAGAGGCCCTTTTCCTTAGAGTGCACGCCCATCTTTCAACCTTTGAATCATTTCTCTTCCTTTACATCTCAAAAAACCTTATACATTTCACATTTTTATTTACCTTCTTTTTTTTCTTTCAGAAAAAGACTTCCAAGCTTTAGTATACCAAATAAAAAATGAATTTTGAGAAAGGAAAAAAACATTCTTCCTTATGCTTCCCCTGATTTCTCTAACTCGTTAAATATATATACACTGTAAATATCTTTTTACGAGAAAAAAAAAGTTTCGTTTTATCCGTTTGTACACAATATTTATTTATTTTATCTCAAGCTTTAAGCACTTCTCTTAACTCTGAAGTAATATTCCAATCTTTTCAGTAACGTACTTTTTATTTATTAATATTTTTTTTTTAAGATTCAATTTCTTTTTGTATAAAGCCAAGATGAGAAATTGAAAAAAGCTTTAGGATTTTCCACTTTGCCCTAATTTTTTTAAAATTATTCTTGGTGCTTCAATTTGTAAAATGTATCAATCAATAACTTTAATATTAATTTTTTACATAATCTACCAATTAGGTAGAACATGGCCATGGCTTCCTCGCATTTCTATAAAATAAAGAGATAGGTACATAAAAATGAGTGTTACAATAAATGAAGTTTGTGAATCCCGATAGGGAGTAAAGGCACGTAGTACGTAGTAGACTAAGTTAACTTGACAAGAAAAACCAGGGGTATCCAACTCCAGTATTCTAGAGGTGTAAGAGCACTAGCGCTGCACGGGAATATGGTGGTTAAAATTGTAAACTACTTATGATCTTTTGAAATTTGTACTATATTGTAAATAAACAACACAAATGAAAAAACAGCCTCGGTGGCCGAATGAGATGCGCGATGGCTCAAAATGCGAAAGTTCCCGTGTCCGAATCTAGTAAATTGACAAATTAATTTATTAATTTATTTCTTTGAATTAAGAAGCTTTAAATCTTTTGAATGGTGTAAAAGATTTAGTTACAATTTTAACCGCAAATTCCCGTGTAGTGCTAGTAGTCTAACACAGGTAGATAAAGAGGGGAGTTGGAAATCTTTCCGTTAAGGATTCTATGATCACTGAGAAATACTAACGAATTCTTTATTGCAATAAATAAATACAAATCAACTGTCAAAACATAACTCTGCGTCAAAACAAAAATAAAAATACAGTGATCATAAAATCCTTAAACGGAAAGATTTCCAACTCCCCTCTTTATCCACCTGTGTTAGATTACTAGCGCTCCACGGGAATATGCGGTTAATATTGTAACTAAATCTTTTACACCATTCAAAAGATTTCGAGCTTTTTAATTCAAAGAAATAAATTATTAAATTAATCGGTCAGTTGACTGGATTCGAACCCGGGAACTTTCGCATGTGGAACTATCTCGCGCATCTCATTCGGCCCCCGAGGCTTTTTTTTTTTTTTTTTTTTTTTTTTTTTTACATTACAATATAGTATAAATGTCAAAAGATCATAAGTAGTTTATAATTTTAACCACCACATTCCCGTGGAGCGCTAGTGCTCTTACACCTCTAGAATACTGGAGTTACCCAGATAAAAATACCCCTGTAAAAATATAAATACAGGTGCGTCGAAGCCGCCACAGGAGCAATGTATTCAGAAGCTTGAAAGTAAAATGGATCATCTGTTGGTTAACTTTGACATGCCCTTCAAATTTCATTAAAATCGGACAAACGGACAAACAGTCTTAAAAGTAAAAAATAAATGGTCTGACCAACTCGGGAAAACTTTCTCAAATTATTGTGATGGCGCGATAATTCAATTTTGATATATGTAGTTCCTAAAGTCCAAAAAAGAGTTTTGTAAAAAAATTTCTCTGTCGTCTGGGCAGTTGCGTGAAGCATAAACTAATTTGCCATTAGCCAATTTCGAAGAAACTTAGGAATAATGTATACGAAAAATTATACCCCGAGGAGAAATAAAGAAATTAATTTTAGCTGTAATTGTAGGGGAGCCAATAAATTACACCGGAAAACGTGAAAAAGTATCAAAACGGTATCTGACGATTTTGATTTAACAAAGTTTACTATGCAGTCCACTTAATTTGATTCTAACCATAAAGGTCATTTTCAATTGCCAACCAATTCGCACATTGGGCATACCTGAGAGGAAGTATAATGTCCGTCAGTCTGTCGAAGGATAATATAATATGGAGTTTAGGGACTATCTGTAGGTCAAATTGACGTACCATTGTACCATTCAAATTTTATTAAATATCTTACGACCATTATTAATTTAAGATGTTCGTAACCCTTTGATTGGCAGACCGACACAAAAACCACATTGTTCCCTGATTGCGGTAAAATAGGCTAAGAAAACAGGTGCCCACTATGTGAGAGTGGAATAATGGGCGCAGACCGCATCGTTTTCGATGGCAAAGGACTTTTAAAGCAAAGCAGCAACAACAGATGGTTCAACATGGCGGAAATATTGGGCAGCAAGGTAGTGGATAAATGAGATTTATTAGAATCTGGTGCAGCGTAGAAAAAAACAATAATGAATAATTCAACATTTATTCAATTTGAAGACACTATCATGAATTATTAACCAAATAACGGAAAAATGCCTTTGAAAATGTGGTCATCTAAGTCCGTCTGCTGGACATTGCTTGGCAATATACATTTGGAAAAAAAAAACAAAAAAAAAACGGTGGAAAGCGGCCATGTCCCGCCCATTTTGGTGTACAATGCAATTTTAATGACCCTGAGTACAAACTTAGTTAGTAGACTAATAATCAAGTTGATCGTAGTTTGTCACTTAATAGGTTAGTTAGTCAAATGTTACTCCAAATCAAAGCGTTCCCCAATCAAGGGACAAACTGCTTTCAACTTTATTTTTGGTCTTCTAACTAATTTAGTACCAAGGATCATGAATATCCCGTTGTTCACCAAAAAGGGCGGGACATGGCCGCTCTCAACCAGTTTTTTTTTTTTTTTCAAATGCCTATTGCCAAGCTATGTCCCGCAGACGAACTTATTCGACCACATTTTCTTAAAAGGCACCAAAGCATTTACTTTGAAATAAGTAAAGCTTTTTTGGGGGAAAAAAAGGGTCAGCAGACCCTTTTTTTCTCGCCATCTCTTGGACTATGAGCGAATTATCACATAAGTATTAAGGAGTTAGTTTTAAAAATATTGAGGTGCAGAGCGACAATAGATACTGCATATCCCTTGTTGCCGTATATTTGAATTTGGGGTCAAAGAGAATGTGTTCCTCTAATTCCCGCAATTATTCCGTCGCATTCAGTTTGCTCGGAATCAAAGAGTAAGTACATTTTTTATTAGAGAGTTGGAATATGGGCAGCATATAGAGGGATGGGTGAAATGTATTCTTTCAGGATTATAATATTTTTATCAGACATTTTAAATGGAGAGCTGCTGTTTATTAAGTGTCCTTTATAACGCTGATGCAATATTATATTATTACATTAGAATATATTTCTATAGGAAGAGGAAAGAAAGAATTTTAGTATCAATACAGAATGAAAATAAAGGTCTAGTTATAATTCAACGGTGTCCGTTGTCATATCTAAAGAATATTCAATTTATCTCACTTGAAAATAATTCAAAAAGATATTAAATTTTCAAAAGGTATTTAATGTACAAAGGTGGTTTTTATCACAGGTTTTATAACGGAGAATAAAGGCGTAAGAAAAGTACGGGGTGGTTGCGGTTTTGTTCGGTCGTGAAGCTAAGAATTGTGATTGGTAGATGGAGCGGACCAATGAGACTGGCGCATTGCGGCTAACCGCAAGGAAAACTACTCCCAAACCACAAGCTTTCTCACCCGCCACACCCCTCTTTTATCCGTGGCCAGGGATACCCCGCCGTCAACCAGGCGCCACATCCACCTGTCAACTCTCGTGATTCCACTGTAGCCTGCTCCCACGCACTCGACTCTCCATATCGAACATCTCAAAACATCCCAGTGCATCAAGTAAAACAGATATTTCTATAGGTGTAGTGAAAAAAGACTTTTTAATACAATTTATTTGAGACCTGAATATGAAAAAAGAACTATTAGAGGCTACAATGAAAATTGTTAGGTACATTTTACTATTTATAACAAACATTAGTTTATTCTTTAGAATCTCAATAGAACACAGTAGATTATTATAGTTATCATTCATTTACTTTTAAATAGAGAAACCAGTTGCATGAGGATTAAGGCTCCATTTAAAAACAAAATTCATTTCGGCTGCATCATTGTAATTTTATTATGGATGATCACACTGATAAATTATTTTAATTTTAGGATGCTAATATAAAACGTCTCAACAGAGTTAAGTACAATATACATATCAAACTAAGCATGTAATATTGACTGTCAAGCTGATTTATATAATTTAGCATATGCTCCTTACATATTTTTAAATCAAAAGAAAACGCCGATGTGAGAAATGATGAACGAAAATGTGTTAAATAGCGGCTATTTATCAAAACTATGCTATTTAGGCATTCTCAACATTGTTAATATTAAGGTTGATTTATTTCGATTTAAGTATTTGATATTAAAAGTTCATTGATAATGACAAATTTCGAATTCAGTGCAATAACATTTTGTTATACTATCTAATTAAATGAATTAGAATTGTCGAATTTTCCTTCCAAGCTTACCAAAGGCAATTATTGTAATGCTTCATCCTGAAGATCCATATATTTTTGTGTCGGAATGATTCAATAAAATATGGCAACAGTGATGTATGACATGAATCAATTCTGTATAGAAGTTAAATCTCATTTTGATTAACAGCAAGGAAATAGAAATCAGTGTTTTAAAATAATTTTGGATAGATTTTCCCAAATTTTCTTTCCTTACAATTACAGTCAAAAAAGTGTACTATGTTTATCTAGACAATGAACCATTTTACTGGTTGTTTTTCAGAAACTATAATTAGATAATAGGCTCATCTTATTTGTACCAGCGTGCTAGTAATCACCTTATTATAATTTTAGCAGTTTACGCTAAGAAAGGTGGATGTTATAGAACTGGAGCTGGGTGAATCTTAGAAGAGGACAGCCATGATGGTTTTTTCTCCCCTACCAAGCTGGAATAAAAGTGAAGAAAAGGCGACCCACCCGCGCTCTCTTAGCAGTTTGTAAAAGTAAAAAGCCAGCCCCTCCCTAAGAAGTGTTTCTTAGAAAGAAAGTAAGGTTGTGCCACAAGGAAAGAAAAGAGCTAAGAAAATCTTTTACTTAGGGGAAATATTTAGTACCGACTACTGCTAACAGAATGAGACACAAGCGCTCTACTCTCCATCAACTCTTCCGCCAATAATGCTCACCCGCGAAAACTTTGAAATATGAAATGAGTTGAAATTTACACTGCGATTTTTTTATATAAACATAATTTATTATTCTTTTATCATATCTTGGCATTTATACATGAGTAGTAAGAATCCAGTTAAAAAGGTAGTACTATTGTAGTACTATTGTGAGTGTAGTACTGTCTAGTTAAAAGGTACCTAGTACTATTTTGAGTATTCAGTTGTTGTATAAAAATGTTAGTCTACTGCCGTTTTAAAGAATTGTGTTGTATCTAAAAAAAAGTATGTTCCTCGTATCTTAAAAATCATATATCTTTCACAATATGACTATGTGTGACTTCTATGTACAGAACTAAACGTTGAACAAGATATTTTTAAAACTGCCAGAGCAGTGGAGATCAATTTAAAGAATAAGAGGCAATTTCACTTGTTAAAAAATTTATTATTTATTTTTTTTTTCAAAGCACATTCATTATTTCATTAGTTAAATGCATTTGGTTCCGACATAATTAGACTTATATCTTTTAAAAATTAATCATTAATAACTCTTATATTTCATATTTGGGGTGTTATGATCAACTGAATTTATTAAAAAAAGCGAAATTGAGTAACATGTGTCTATCAACTCTTTTATTATTATCCTTCCTCTTCTCGCTTTAAGATAATACTTTCTCTAATGTACCTGTTATTCCTCACTAGAATTTATTTTGATGAAGGGGTTTGAATAGAATTTATTTTGATGAAGGGGTTTGAAATTTTATCGCCTATTCTATCCTTCGTATGTGACTACTCACCAACACTGTGCTATAAAACTATAACTCAAAGCGATGGCTTTGTCTCATAATTTTGCATTTCTGTATCTAATCTGCTAACTCTAGATCATATCATACTTAATTTTCAATGAAAACTACGATACCTTCCTCCGGTGACACATCTGCTAGGTATATTTTAAAAGGAACGATTTTCGTGAGCCCTTAAAGACCTAAGATCTAAGGTTAACCAAATTACTATGAGATTTGGGAAGAAATTCTACCTTAGTGTGTTTCTCAATTCTAGTAGAATAGAGCAGCCCTTAGCCTGAGTAATAATTAAAGGAACACGTACGCCAAATTTAACTAAATTGGTCAACTTTTACTCAAATTATCTTCTTTGCGTTCTTGCAATACCTTCATATTGCTCTGTAGTTAACAATATAATAGTTAAACAATTATTATTATTTATGTTTTTTCCAACGGACAATCATAAATGCAAGAGATGTAGCGAATTTTAATTTTCAGGCTATGGGCGATGGGCGGGTTCACGTAAAGCGCTTGAGCATAGCCAACAGCGACACTGCTATGACGTGTAAAAGTCGCCAATCTATTAAAATTTATATCAAAATGCTTGGATCCGAAAGGAAAAAAGCTTTGAAAAATAGACTGCCAATTACGGCACATAGCTTCCTCGCATCCTATCACGTACTTTATTGATTTTATGTTTTTATACAAGTCATAATTGTCTAATTTGTTTAATTGTTGTCACCCATTTCTTTAATAAGTCAAAATTGTTTTGATTCTTTACATGAATTAAAGCATCAATTTTGCAAAAATTAAAGAGTGTAGACGGTTGAAATTAATCTGGGGCATTTGCGGTCTACTTTCATCAAACCATCCAAATTTCATAAAATTGAGATGAGTGCTTTTGATGATATAGGTGTAAATAAATGTATGTTTGTGCGCATGCTGAAGAGGAACAAATGGGCAGAAGTTTGAAGCTTATACATGGGACCAAACAATTGGGTAATTATGACCTATTATTAATTTCATTAAAATTTGACGAGTAGTTTTTAAGATATATTGATTCGCAAAAATTGAGCAACAGGCAGACAGAGAAGGAACCAAAAATGTTCCCAGATGTCTGAAACGGATTTCTGTCTCGGAATTTTTGGAGACCTAAAACTTTTTCGTTCCTCAGAACGATCACATAGCTTCCGCTTCCGTTACCTTCGGTAAGCTCGGAAGCTAAATTATAAATACATAAGTTTGAGCAAAATAGCTCCGATACATTGGAACAGAGATTTTAGCAAATCCCGAAAAAAGTCAGACAAATTCACACTGTAGCTGCAGCTACTCTTTAGCGGGGCCAACTAAGATAATTCATGTCAGAGGCATATATGAGTGATTAAAACAGTTTCCATAGAACTCCACCCGTTTTTTGAAGGAATCGAAAATGAAATAATAGGGACAATCGGTGGACAATTCCGAACAAATCATCCAAATATCTTCAAAAACGGATGTGGACCTACTTTCAAAGGCTCAAATAAATAAAAGGTTGATGCGTATACGGAGCATTAGGCAATTTTTTACTTGGGTACATACCTCCAATTCACCTCAAAAATAACGTGAATTTGTTTTTATCCATCCGGGTAGACTTATATTGGTACTCGGATGGATTAATAAGGGTTTAGCATAAAGAAAAGTGTTTTTAAATTCCCTACTCGATAGTAAATCTCTGATCCCAAAATACATAGACTAATGGCTTTTGTTACATAAGTGTGATGTTCCTTTGTCCCAAAATACATTGGACATAATGTCCCTTTGTCTTATTTGATTGTTAGGCTAACAGATATTGTCACTTAAAATTACAGAAGTGTAATATTCCTTTGTCCCAATGTACTTGTACAATATTTTAAATTTTGAAATATATCTACATAAATATATAAAAAAAATGCCGTATAATTTTACTTACGCTGGAACCATTAAAACATCTCCCACTTAGTTATCCTTTCAGTCAGTAATATGACTTGTTTCATATTAATACCTCAACTCTAAGTTTATCCATGTCTTTCTCTTTCCAGATTTTATTCAAGAATGAATTATGTCATTAAAAATTATTTCTTTGACTTGTCATTGTCATTTTTGTCAATAAAAATACTTGCCCTAGGTATGTACCCAAGTAAATTCCTGCCCTATAGCACCTTATTTACTTGGGTACATACC
>KZ651437.1:201315-237675 GCA_001010745.2 Gerris buenoi | reverse complement strand
GTAATGAAAAGTTATGAAAAGTGTAGGCTTAAAACTACTTAGACGAAGAATTAATTTACCTAAGAGATGTTGAATTGTAATGAAAGGAAGTTTAAGAACCTTTGTTAATTCAGTCGAAGTTTAAATTTTAATCTATCAATATTTGAGTACAGTGTGAAAAAAGTAGTTATTATTTTTCGGTAAATAAACATATTATATAACATGGAAAACGATACCGATTACTGAGTTTATTAATTATCTGTCTCTATCCGAGTCTTACGTCTTACTTTGTCAGAATAACAACAATTTGAAACGACGGGTAGTTACAAACAAAATTCAAAAACCAGTATAATATTTAAGTGCATTAGAATTATATTTAAAGGCCCCTACACACGATCCGATTTAGTCGGACAGTTGGGCCAATTTGGTAGGGTCGGACGAGAAATCGGGTGGTGTGTACTCGAGGCACTGGCCCGACTTGGTCGGTTCACTAATAAGTCGGCTGTCGGGTGGGCATTGCCACCTGACCGCCCTAGGTCGGGCAAAAAGTATCAAGATTTGGCCGCGTGTAGCGCTGTCGTCGGAAAAAATGATAATAATCAGCTGGTTTTGACAGATTGAGCCTAGCATTATTTACGATTTGATTTGTTTATATGTTTTGTTTTTTACGTTAACACGACGAAGGAACGGTGGCAACTGACAAAATCAGGAACGTGTGTAGCCGAGTCTACGACCGACCAGATCGGGTCCGGCCGACACGGTCAGATCGTGTGTAGGGGCCTTAAAGAATGTTAGATTAAAATAAGTGACATTTGACATACATAACAAAAATAAACAAATCAAGTCAAGTAGCAGGCTTCCTTAATAACACTTTTTCCCGTCTTAACATATTTGAAGCTTACGTTTACGCGAGTGATGTGCGTGAACGCTTGGGAGGATAACGTTGTCCAACGAACTTAGCCTGGGTATTGGTAAAATGAACATGTGTACCAAATTTCAACTAACTTGATGAACTTTTACTCAAGTTAGATCATCGGTAGATTTCATGACGGATTTTGCGTGACGGTGATTTTGGTCGTTTTTTCGGATTCAATCCCGGTATCCAGAACGTGTTATAAGGAACTTTGTTACTAGTCAACCAACCTGCTACAAGAGTTTGAGACATACAAACTACAAATTACTCGTCAAGGAAGCAAAAGAGTAGGCTTGGGCTAGCTATATTTTAGGTCAATCGAATATTTTATCTCCAGCAGGGAGAAAAAGTTATGATTTTAGATTGGTTTAGAGGGACTAATTAAGCCTTTTCTTCCCTGAACTCAAAAAGTAGGTAGAAAAGTAAAACCAGGGAGGAAAAGAAGGATTGCCAACTTAATTATATTATAAATATTAGAGGATAAATGGCTAATGTAGTGAAGTTGTTCAAATCAGGTTGCGCTTATCATTGTTTACCTGCATCTATATAACCTTGTATTTGAGTTTAATTGCAATTCTGATTTGTTTTTAATATTGAATCTCTTATGTCTGCTATTAAAAGTGCTAACTAATCGTCATTTATTAAAGTTAAATACATTTTATTTATCTATTATGTATTTTTCCCCTACTGGAGATAAAATATCGTGTACCTTGGGAGTAAAGTGCTATAATTCCCCTCGCGATATTATTATCTCCCTCGTTTGCGCCTTGGCCGCTAATTAGCGTTATTCCCTCGTCTACGCCTAGGAATTAAAAAGTCTATTTTCCTTAGCTTCGCCTCGGGATTTAGGGACAATGGTTCTCTCGGCTTCACCTCAAACACCAACTTATTCGCTCAGGGAATAATGGCTTACTTATTGCCTAGATGCAAACGTAACTATTATACGAGTGTATGAAGTCACCAAACAACGTGTCCATGGCAAAGCCGTCTTGAAAATTATTTTAGTATTCAAAACTGTTTGGGAACTATTCTACACTAGCTCCCAGTGTGCTTATTGTAAGTCAAGTTATGCTTAGCGGTTATGGTGTGTGCTGTTTTTGTTGAATTTTATAGTAACTTACATTTTATACTTGGTCTATGAGGACGCACTAAATAATCAATGAAACAATCAATAAATACGGAGGTTATGATAAGATAAGGTTATAAAATTATCATACCCAGAACTAGTTACTGGTGTAACCTTGAACTCAAAATGTTTTGAAATACCAGTTTCTATGGGATTTCGAATAAAAAAAAAAAAAAATGGGTTTGAAAGGCCATAGAAACGTAGTAAATAGTTATTATTGGCGAAGAAAGGAGTACACCCCCCGACGGAATTGGTATAAATATGGAATTAATATTGGAATTAACATGTATTCCTGGGTTAACGGTGCAGTACTTGGGCATTTGAATATAAAGGAATAATTCATTCTTAGGGCAATATTAATCAAATAGTGTCTATATAAGAATGTTTGAATCTTCCATTCGTTTTTCGGTAATGAAAATGCTTAAGATCGAAGCTTTTTAATTTGTTATATTTAAATTAGTTTCGACAAAAAACAAAGACGAATAATATTTATTCTAACAGTTTAAATATGCAAATTCTTTCCAGGGGTGGAATTCAGGGAGGGTCGATTTTTAATTCTTCTAGGTGTTAATTGAAACGGGGAAACTGTGGGTTAGAACTGATTAAACGGATTCCTCGAAGGTTTTCTTAAGGAGTTTGGAAGGGCTAGAATTCATCCCGATGATAGAAGATGTTTAGCATTAAAGTTTAAGAGGCTTGTAGAATTAAGAAGTTTCAGCAGTAAAGGAGGTAGCGATGAACAAGGAAATGCAAATGAAATGCTTCCCTGGGGGAAACCACAAGGCAGTAATTGCCTTGATAAAGAACCCGGGATCCTCTCTAAATCTTTAGGCAAACGGCTTATAGGGAACAAAGGAAGCATGAAGTATGTTGCGCGTTTAGGCTGCATACGATCTTATGGTAAAAACAACCAAACACTTCAGGTCTTATACTTTAAGAACTTATAATATATGACTCTGAAGCTCATATATGAAAGCTCTACTATTCAGAGTGTTATTTATTACACAAGAATATATCTCTTTATTTTAATTTAATAACGGTTCCAGTCAGAGGTTTTTAAAAATCATTAGTCACGAGGCTCGGCAGACCGAAACGTATTTTCGTATGATCAGCAATCCTTTTAAGAACAATCAATGAAATGATTAAGAGTAATGGCTACGATATACGAGATCAGCGTGAACTTAAATGAAAGTTACAAGAACTTCTGAAATGCAATGAGGTGAAATTTCTGTGCTTAGTTAGTAGAAGAAGGAGGTACAAAAAAACTAGCTCTAAATTTGTTCTAATGTATGCTTGTCTCAATATAGATTAAAAATTACATCAATTGATAATTTTTGGTGGTAGAAGACGAAAGTTATAGGTAAGATTATTTTCACTAGTAAAGTTTGTAACGAAGCCTAATTGATGAATTGAAAATGCTTCTTACTTGATCTGGAATTGCCTGTAGGTGTTGGTTTTATTTTAAAAAATAATTCAATTTGGAATATAGTTTGACGGATAATAAGATCATGACGATTTAGGGTGGAAATAATTGGATAAGGTCATGTCGAACTTGGGTGGGATATTCTATTCTGTGTTGAAATTGGGATTTGAAGGAACTAATATAGAGATTTAGAAAGTAAATTTTCTATTTTCGTTATACATAAATATACCCCATTTGAATGATGAATAAGGGTCCCCAATCCGACAACTTTTAGGAAATTATAAAGCTTGCATCGCACGATGAGTTGAAGGGAACAAATTACATTTCTCCGAAAATCTGTGTTCTAGTTTTAGAACCAAAAAGGAGTAAATTAAGGTATATTATCAAACAGGGTGGTAGCTTAAGATTTTCGACTATCCACCAAAAGTTAATTTAACTTTTGGATAGAGCAGTTTTTCATCTCTTCACTGAAAATATTTGGACTAACATTCGGTCTACTGTGTAAAACATTACAATTTATCTTAAAATCTAAGTAAAAAACGTTATTCAATTGTTAAAAATCGTTATCACAATATCTTCACTTATAGTATAATTTTAGAGAACATATCTAAACGGATAATTATTATAGAGATTCCTCCAAAAAAGTAGTAGTTATAAGTAGGCACTGAACACGATGTAAAAGTTAACCGTAAGAAAAAGTTAACGGTAAGTTAACTTACCGAGAGAAATAAATATTGTTATTATTTAAAAAACACTGTTAATATAAACAATTTAAGAAAGACAGGCGATGGCTTTGATAAAATTGATGGTATAAGAGACCATGGTTTGAAGTAATGAGAGACACGAAATTTAAGAATAAGTAAAACTTTTATGATAAATATAACACTATATGTGTATATATAGCACGTACTATAATACATAGTATGAACTTCTTCCAATAAAAGTTGGTGAAATCTGGCCTGCTGAAAGAAAAGCAATAGTTTGTTGTTTTTTACCTTTGTTTTTAGACTTAAAAGTAAGTACATTTAAGGTAAGGATCGTCCAAAAAGTATAGTAGATATAACGTACAGATCTTGTGCCAGAAAATCTCATTTAAAGAAAAGCCATTTTGATATTTTTTCAGTGCGAGGGATTGTTTTATTTTATTTTAATGGGCGGATTTTTAAGTGTTATGAATTGCTGTAAAAAGTGTTTTTTTGTTACTTACAATTCATGAATATATCGATTTATATATTTTCCAATTGGTGCCAGATAATATCTATTGGTCTACTATATAAGAGAATTCTCAAAAACCACACTCCTATTATACATCTCTAAATAATATTATTTAATCTTTTGAAACAAATG
Organism: Gerris buenoi; assembly: GCA_001010745.2. Classification (NCBI taxonomy): domain Eukaryota; kingdom Metazoa; phylum Arthropoda; class Insecta; order Hemiptera; family Gerridae; genus Gerris; species Gerris buenoi. The sequence continues at coordinate 232,887 of KZ651437.1, read as the reverse complement.
TTGTTAATGTTTGGTAAAGGAAAAAATAAAGACAAAATTATAACACATTTCTTTCTTTATTTATAATTAATAATTTACACTAATTAATGACCTAATCAACAATATCAATGGCATTTAGTTATAATAATAATTGTGTTAAGGGTACACGTTATTTTTAAAAAGGTACAAGTATAAATAAATTAAAGACAGTTACATACGTTTTGTTATATTGATTTGTACATAGTTGGATTAAAACAAGTAATTATAGTGTGTATAGAGAAAGGTGTATTCTTGGTGTTATATTTTATATGTTTTTAGTACATTTGTATTGAGTGTCTTCAATGAAACATATTGTTCTTCTTCCCTATGTCAGCTGATATAATGAACTAATATTAAAAGTTATCTTGGATTTTCTAAAATTTGTAAAATTCTCTTCTAAATAAATTAAATAATTGAACAATTACATTAGGTTCAAAATACATTTAGGTTTATGTTATTAGCAAATTCAGAAAGCTCAAAGTCACAGTTGGGAAGGGCTGATGATTATTATTATTACTGTGTTTTATTGATTAAAAACTTAGTTTTTGTGGTTGTAATCCTCAGTTCATTTCTTTAAAATAATTAACTTTTTATCAAGAAGTTCATTTGCACTAATAGAACACAAGTTAGAAGAAAAACAAAGCGTAAACACGCCTCTATGGTACTGATAATGAACAAATTATTAGTTGAAAACAAAGAAGAACTTTTATTTTTACTCATATCTAGAATTTCATCATTCTGGTCTCTAATAATTTCTGTTTTAGTTTTACATTATAATTACATAGTTTGATATTACGAAAAAAAAAATTAAGTTTTAAAAAATTCAGTTTATAATCTAGAAAAAAAAGTAACTTTACATAAAATTTCGCATTTTATATTTATGTAACTAATAAAAGAACCCTTAACGATTACATTGTTAAAAATAAAATAAAAAAGTACAATTTTATCACTTTGGCTTATTTTTAATGTGTAATTTGGCACAATTATTTTCTAAACATAGGCATTTGAATGCTCTTTAATTACAGGGTAGATATCTATAATACAGTTTTTTTTTTAAATAATACCATGTCAAGGCGAAACAAGCTTCTGTGGGTTTTTAGTTAAGAAGGATATAACATGTGAGTGAAGTTAACATAACAGTCTCAATTATTATTGGCAAAAGCTGCGACTTAAATTATGTAAACTTAATTTGAAGGTATTAAAATACAAAAAACGTTGGAGATTCTTAAAGTTGGAACAAAACATAGTACTCTTCGGAAAACATAGTTTGTTAATACTTTAACCACTCGAAGAAATTAAAATTTAAATTGGAACAAATCGTTTAAATTTAAGATTTTTGGGGGAAACCGCGTTCTAAAGTTACACTGTAATATCATAAATAAACTGAAATTGTTATTCAATCACTCGAAGAATCAGAATATTTACCGCAATTACTTGAAAAATATCTTCACAAATGTGAGGAGCATCGTGGTGTAAGTACGAGAGCTAAATATTTTATCAAAGCTTACAAATAGCGGTCATCATCCAAACTTAGACGGTTAAAAAATTTCTTTGACGATGAAATAATTTTCACTTGAGGAATGCGTTTCATATTTTTATTGGATAAAGGAATAACTTAAAGTGTCACTCCAATTAAATTGATCAGTGCCGATAGGAAGAATTAGAGTTACATTAATAAATTGAATTAGTAAAAGTTGTGTCTACTTTATGTCGGTGTGATTCAGTTTTTTGTACATGCTTACTAAAAATGATTCATAAATGCATAAAATGCCTTGAAGGAAAGTCTGTACATGAAATTGCTTATATTAGCTGGCATATTGCAAGAAAGATGCAAAAGCCAAGGGTTATGAGAATCCCTTTTAAGGCGGAGATACACATGACGTCAAATAGTGCAAGTAGCTTGGATACCAAAAGAGGTTATTTTCCAGTAGAACTGGCATGCCAAGGATTTTTATTAGGGTTTTATCTGCTTGCTTGCCAGCTACAGGCATGGTATTTAACATATACACATGCAAGTAGCTTGCACATGCAAGTAGCTGACATGTTTTTGTTCAAGTTACAGGCATGTGTATCTCCGATTTTAAATAGGGAAAAACATACATTGAAGGTATATCACACCCTTTAAAGTAAATAAATGTAAAATAAATTTCTAAAGTGAAGTAAAAATTATTGTATCGTCAAGAAAAGATTAAACTGGTTATTAAGTATGATATAAGGATGGTAGCTAAATCTTCAAACACTGCTTGATAGTCTTCGCTTCTTGATAGTCATTCGCTGCCTTCATCAAAATGATGAACCACCATGGTTTCGATGAAGACAGCGAGTGTCGGATTAAAGGTTTAGCTACAATTTTTTCATCATCACAATGGTGTTTCATCGTGCAACAGACCTTAAACGCTTGAAGATGCTTTAAGTGATATCAATAAAACTCTGCTACCATCCACTTCAGTTGAAGTTGAATTTTTGTATTTATAAAAATAGACACAATCTTAGAGAGCTTATATTATATTATTATAATGTTATTGTTTAGGAGTGCATATTAAAAGGACCATATCCAATCTTTTTGAGTTAAGGTTTGGAATAGCCTACTCTTTATCTTTAAAGTAAAACAAATGGTAAAAATGTATTTCAGCAAATTTTAAAGAAAGCTTGTTTCGCCCATAAAAATTTACATTATCATTAAATATATATTGCACATATCATCACATAGTCAAAGGTTACGGTTTTTTTCTCTTTCTTATAACTAATTTAATTATAAATTTATACAGTTTTTTTTCTCCTAATTAAAATCGGGGATATTTATTCTTTTTACGGATAAATTTTAGTTTTAAATGATAAATAATACAGTTGAAGTTGAATAAAAAGCTGGTCTTTATGTTTGGAATATGAATTCAAGTATATAGGGCTAAACTATATATTAACAGGATTTCATATTTTTATTTATTTACTTTTTAGATGAATCGGATTGATGCTTATTTTATAGAATATTCTTCATTTCAAAATTTAGCTTTAAGCTCATAAATATGTTATATAATATATTATTATATTATCTTCTCCTCTGCAGAAATGCATTGCTTTCGGCATTGATAAAGTTTTTGTTCTAAAAAAAATTAGAAGGTATTTGCTTTAGTTAGCTCAGAATCCTTAGTTTAGTGGACCATGGTTTTTGAGAAAGTTAGTAAGTAAATCTTCTTAGAAACTAAAAAAAAAATGTATTAGCTAGTAACTAAACGGTCTTAGATACTTACTAACTTCGCGTTCAGTATATAGTTTTCAAAATTTTATTTGAGTTTTCTTAGTATTTTTTTTTTTTATTGAAGAATTTATTTATTATATCCAACAGTTGACGATATTAAATAATATTTTATATTAAGGTCATTAAAATTAATAATAACGAAAAATTACAAGTAGAATTCAATTCAAATTAACTTTTTCTAAAAAAAGATTAACAAATCATTAAAAATTATATAACAATAACTAAAATAGGGATGAAATATCACCTTTTTTAAAAAAAGAAAATTGTATCATTTATTACACCTGAAGACCATAATTATAAAGAAAAAAACATATATAAATTAACAACATAGAGGAAGGAATAATTTATAAGCAATAATTAAAACATAAAAAATTGAAAAAAGGGAAAAGGGTAGGTAACACAAAAATTAATAATTTACTGGTATTTACTTCATTATGATAGTTTATGTTAATTTTACAGAAATTTGGTAACGATGAAATATTTTGCCAAAGATCATGATTTTTTACTTACATCTAACAGTAGATAGAAGTCTATTTACTTCCAAAATTTGATTGAAGTTGGTTTACTTCTAACNAAGGTAATAGTTAGTAATAACTAACAACTAACACAGATAATATATAAAACCATATCGTATAATATAAATGTATTATTATTTTACATTGAACTCAAATATTGACAGCTTGTCAACAACATAGTGTCACAATTGGCTATTTTCAAATACATTTTGATTGTAGATGTTGATAAAAAATACCCCTACCCAAAATCAATTTCTCCAAAGATGTAAAAAAATAAGCTCTGACATATAACGATTTCACCAATTGTGATTAAATACTTGTTCATTTAATTACCAATTTAACCATGTAAATCGACATATCGGAGAAAAACATAGTTTCTAAAAAAATCGTAGAAGGTCCATGCAAACAATAATCTATTGGTCCTACCAATCCTTTAATACCTATATTGAGGTTAAAAGAATTTTTGTAGTTTCTTAAAAAAATAAAATAAATAAATAATAATAAAACGAACTTTTGAAAGAAGTTATCCACTTAAATAATGTAATAACTCGTAATTTTTAATATTAACGAGGGAACATTGCAAAATGGTAACAAAAAGGTGACAATTTATAATTTCAGTACACAATATTGTTTTAGGCGTAAAATTTATGTAACGGGTTGCATATTAATTTAACAAAAACATTTTTTTTTTTTAAACGTCTTAATTTAATTTCGTTGGATAATTTTAGGAGCATTCTCCGATCCGAAATGTTGCGAGGTGTATAATTTATTTATCCTAATGTTTTATATTTTAAATTTACCTTCCGACTTATATATGGTAAAAGATGAGGATAACGTACCAAACGAATTATCAGCAAAAACATTGTTCTGATATCACTTATCGGTAGATATAATCCGTTCATGCTGATGCGGTAGGTAAAGAAGCTGTTGGTCAGTATGGCCTCCACACGGGTGCGGTTTCTTGTCTTGGTTGATCAGATCTTGGCGTGTCGGCACAATTGGTGTGTTGGTACAGTTGGGAGTAGAGGGATGGGAGAGGAGGTTGGTATCCGGTCGTGTAGTTCTGACTAGGATAAGTCAGTTCGTCGGGAGATTCCCCGCTCGACGAACTGTCACTAAGAGCTCGGCCAAATTCACTAAATCCTCGACCACCTGCTCCACCCAAGAGTTGTTGCTCTAATTCTACACCAGCTGTAGTTGTATCTGCTACTGCTACTGCAACCATAAAGAACGATTGGCACAATAATCTAAGATTATCTAAAAAAAACATTCTTTTTCTTTCATAAAAAAATGGTGACTGGGATAAAAGAAAAATGCGAAAGATATTAAATAAAAAAAAGGTTTTGCAACTTTTTAAAGGAAATTTATTAATCTCAAAAATTAGTTTGTTTTTTTTGTTTGTTTTTTTTAAATACGGTACTCCATCAGAGTATTTGTTTAGTTTTAATAAATCGACTGAGAAGTCTTCAAGTAACAAAGTCGATGGGATTTCTTTTACTAATTACTTGATAAATTGTAAGGAAGTTATTTACATTTAATACCTGTGGTGGTGGAAGAAGCTGTGTAGTCTTGGTGGTGAGAATTGGTGTCTGGTTGTGTTTGTGTGGGCTGAGGTTGGGGAGGTAAAGGTGCTAAGGCAGTAGGTGCCGAGCCAAATGAACCGGAGCAAGCACCTAGGCCTGCAGCACCAAGGTATCCTGGGTAACCACCTGAAGCAGTATGGGAATAGGCGCCGGCAGCAGCTGCAGCCGCTGCCGTCCAATGAGCACTGTTATTCAGTCCTAATCCTCCTACGTCAGTACACCAATCACCGTCTGCAACAAAAAAATGTCTACCTTGTAATCATATAGATATAGTATAGCATAGACAATTTCCTTAAGTTAATTTCAACGAAAAACTTAAGGGGATAAAGAAGAGAATGAAGATCAAATATTTGATACACTACATTCTTAGTATTAAGTTCGCAAGTTCATAACTTCCTTATATAACAGTTGAGTGCAAGACAAACTAAGCAAAGGGTTTGTTTCTTCAAAAGTGTTCTTGCTGTCTCCGTTAGAGCAGTGGTACCTATATAAATAATGATATAAACAAGTAACAATACATTTATTTACTACTTGTAATTCGAAAGAGAAAGCATTGAAAGAGTTCATTATTGTCACTCTTGAATGTCAAAATACTATAAAATCATCAATGCAGTTGATTGATGTTGACAAAAGTGTTATTTGTTTAAGGGCAAAGCAACAAGGTAAACCTTTAAAAAAACTTAACTGTGGGGCGGAAAAATGCTCGAGCATCAAGCCCTAGAGAAAAAAAATGATTTAATTGAGAAAGATGGGCTAACCGTTTCAACCCACGCTATGATAATAAAAGTCCACTTCAAAAGTTCAACGTGACAAGGGCTGAAATGAAGGGAGGGGTATCTGTATGGGATGGCACAGCAATTATGGGCTACCGAGAGAAGAAAGGATGAGAGAGAGGAATACAGAAAAAAATAGGTGTGTTTACGTTATAAGTATTTTTGTCTGCGTGAAGGGGATATTTCCAGGATTTTTGCCAGAAAAGGGTAAAATGTTAGGTGGACAAGGGTGTGTTGTTAAATTAAAAATACTTGAGGACATAGGGGCTCACCCTGGTGGACACCGAGACAACTTTATAAAGCGTTATTAATTCCAGCCGGTCTAACAGGGTCCCTAACTCTGTCAGGTTCACGTGATGCTGTGGGCACCCTTCTCCTACCCTTAACCTTCCCTTCATCCCCACAGCCATACTTCAACACACAAATAAGACTTATTAATTTTACCTTTCCATGGTTGACAAAAAAATAACACAGGCCACTAAATCATATAATTTTTATTAATAAAGATAACTTATTAATTTGCCACTGCAGATGTATAAGCAAATGATTATTTATTCAGTGCAATTTTAACTATCCATAAAAATTGTGAGTTTCGTTGCTAAAAGACGTATTGTGAAATTTCAAATAATTAGTGTTAAATACATTTAAAATGAAATAAACTTGCATAACATAATGTTTCATCATTCATATAAAGATCTGCTTTAAGGCAGCATGTATGATAAGTATGTGCATTTAAATATACAGTAGAGCGTCGACTATTCAAACTATTTTTTTTGGGGGGTGGTTCGGATAATCAAAAATTCGGATAATCGAAATTCTCTAAAAAATTAAAAGGGAAGATGTAAAAATAAACAACCTAAATGTTTTTTCACTACTTGTTTCCTTTTTCTCAACATGTTGAAAGTTATACTTAAAATATCTGACCACTAACTAATTTTGTATACCTCAGAATGACCAATTTGAAACTGAGAGCATTGACATAACCGACCAACAGAATGGAAAGGTATTAAGTGGAAAAATGCTGCAAATGATTCCACAAATTGCAAGGACATACAAAAGTTTTTAGTAAACAAATGTTAATGTCTGCCCCGTCAAACTGAATTCATCGAAATCTGGTATCCCTTTATCTTTATACAGCTAACACCGCTCTTTCTAGGAATAATTTAGCGATGGCTTTTGATTTTTTTTTTCTTTAAAATCAGTTCGGATAATCGACGCTCTACTGTAGTTAAATCTCTTTTCTGCTTAAATATTCTTCTTTTTCCAGTTATATAGTCGAGTTTTTTCCGCTATTTAAACCTTGTTCTTTTATAAGGCATTGAAAAGTAGAAACATTATAGTAGAAGGTTGTATTAGTTGAATATGCAAATGAACTGATAAGCCTAAGCATAAGAACCACCTTAATATGTGCAGAGAGGACTTTAAATTTATTATGAACCCACATACCGACTGTAGTTCGATTGTGTTGTATATACATCTATTCAAGATAGATCAGGGCTGAATTCAGCAAATCTATAAAAAAAAGCCTATAAAGGCGTATTTTCCCTTAAGCTGATAAAGACAAACCTAAAATTTGGTATACTCAAAAATGCTATCCTGAGGAAAGGCGGATCACACACTCTCAATATATGTAATATATTATTTTTCTTACTTTGGCATGACGACATAGGGGGCATTCGGAAAGCGAGTGGATCTGGCGGCCTCTGTAAAGGATCGAGGGGACCCCTTTGAAGAGGATCTAGTGCTCCAGTCAAGGGTCCACCAAGAAATGGTCTCTGACCGAATGCAAATGCATGGAACTGTTGCTGCTGTCCTAAAACAGTTAAATGAAAATAATATTGTAAAGTTAGTCAGATCAATTGTTAGTATTTTATATTTTTTATTTTTATATTTTTTCAATCAGAAAATAATAAACATCACTAAGAATTAGACAACATAAAACAATTTTCTAATGCTACACTTGCAATATCCTCAATGGTACCATTTCAGACCCCATAATATAAACACAAGAGTAAAGCAAAGATATGTATCACCTTCCCTCCTCTTTGTACTTATTTGTGCTCGATAGTGTAATGAGGGCAGTAATAAGAGAATAAAAGAGAGACAACAGTTACAGGAAGTCAAGCCTATTGAAGTATAAAAGTGTGAATTAAGGCGGAGATACACATGCCGTCAAATTGAGGAAGTAGCTTGCATGCCAAAAGAGGGTATGTGCCAGTAACTGGCATACTAAAGATTTTTATTGTTTTTATCTGCTTGATTGTTACCTATAGGCATGCCATTTAACATATAGACATGCAAGTAGCTGGCATGTTTTGTTCAAGCTACAGGCATGCGTATATCCACCTTTCCAAAAAGAAAAATTCCAATATCTATCTCAAAAAAAAGAATCTACAATTAAAAAAATTTGAATTGCTAGTTACTTCGACAAGATAAACTATCATTGTTAATTTGGTATGACCAAAAGGAATGAGGAGTCACACATCTTAAAGTCCTTACATAAAATTGTGCTCATAGGTTATAGAATTTTCTTAGAAATTCCGAAATAGGTCCGAATAATTGCTTATTATAAAGGCTCATTATTAAAGTCAAACATTTTGACCATATAGACATTAAATTGTGGCACAATGAGTAAAAACCAACATATTAGAAAACACAATTTACTGAGGTTTCCCAACAATGCCCTTCTTTGAACTTTACTGTAAAGTGAACTTTACTGTTATTACATCTTTTTTATAACTAAATCAATTTTTATTGTGCTTTTCCCCAGCACAACCTTTTCAACATGCCAAACATGCAGCTGCTGAAAAGATTTTAACACGTTAATATTACAAGTAATTTTTTTCAAAAGCATTGTTCTATCAATGACAGGGTTCGACCACATGCTTTTCCACGCCGCACTTTATAAGTTCATGGAGAATTTTAACACAAGCTTTTGTTTTTAAAACTACAGCGATAAAATTAGATCAGTGGGGCTCAGATAACACTATATTGATAAAAAATATTCTCAGATAACTCTATATTATATACACTGGTCTTAATCTAACTTGCTTTGCTCTACACATCTGTCTATATTATAAACAAAGAGTACAACGACTTCAATACACTATGCCTTCCATTTTTCAAAAGCTAAACCTATGTAAATTACACCATTTTTTAGCAGCAATGAAAAATAATGTTTTACGAAGTAAGAAAAACAGTTTAAATTGCACCACTACTTCTCAAAACGCCTTCCAGAACGAGGTAGGTAAACTATGTAACTTGCACCAATTTCTTTCAACCTCTTTGGGACAAAGGGATATCACACTTCTGTAATTGAAAGTGACAATATCTGTTAGCCTAACAATCAAATTACAGACATTTAACTTAGTGCGTAGGCTTCCGCGGGTAGACTCGTGATAAACAGCTTGGTTTTCTGTGAAATCCGCGTCACGAAGGGGTTGAAGTCCGACGTTTCGCTTCCACTGCTGGAAGCATCGGGGTGTTCACTCGAAGCAAACACAGGATGTACTGACGACTGGAGAGAAGAACGGCGATTTATACTGATTTCCTAGACCTTAGATTGTACCTGAGAGCGCCACTCGAGGGTGTTACTCGAAGGGGTCTTTTGTCGGGATGATGTTATCACGCAGGTGCTGCCTTTGTCGGTGTTTCTTTGTGGAGATGATGCAATCACGCAGGTGCTGTCTTCTTCGGTGTTCCTCTGTCGGGTGGGTGTAATAAGTCGGGAAGTGACAGCGGCGCCGCTCCTTACTTTCTGCTTGGCACGGGTGCTAACCAGAGGTTTCCAGGTCCGGGAGAGAGTGAAACCATCCTCTCTGTTGAAGTTCTCCGGTTGCTTCTCGATTTCAATAGCCTCCCTTACCACACTGCTGTGATATCTGTTGTCTGAAGCGTGTACTCGTATGTCCTCAAACCTTATGAGATGGCCTGTTTCTTCAGAATGTTTAGCTATCGCTGATCTGTGGTCGTTGTTCTTCACTGCTCTCATGTGTTCTTGAAGGTGGGTTGAGATCAATCGTCCAGTTTGCCCGATGTAGTTCTTGTCGCAACTGCATGGGATCTGGTATACACCACAAGTCTTGAGGTGAAGGTGGTCCTTTGGTGACTTTAGAAGGCTTCTGGTGGTCATGTTTGCGTTGAAGGTTGTCCCAATGCCATGTCTTCGAGGAATCCGGAGTACCAAGATGTTAGGGTCCTCTCGTAGTTTGCGTAGAGCCTCGATTGCCGGGTTCTAAGAAGATTCCTGTGGAGAAAATCATCTGCGGAATCGAATCAGCTGTTCGAGGTATGCCTGTGGACGTCTCAGAGGAAATCCGCCAAGATGTATCCTGCCTTACTTGCCGCAGCAAACCACCATCGAGGAACATCACGAAACCGGAGATCGAGGCTCTACGCAAACTACGAGAGGACCCTAAATTCTTGGTACTGCCTGCCGACAAAGGGAATGCTTCAGTTGTGATGAACAAGGAGGACTACACATCGAAGATGACGGCTCTACTCGAGGACTGCACCTACTGTAAGATCCAGAACCCTACGTTGCGAGTGAAAGCGGAGATCAACAGACTCGTCGAGGATTCATCCCTGGAAGACGGAGAAAAGAGACTTTTCTGCACGGACCCAAAGCCGCCCCCCTTCTACCGGACCCCCCTTCTCTACGGACTGCTGAAAATCCACAAGGACGGTACCCCGATGCGACCCATCGTTAGCGCTATTGGTTCTGCTATCCACGAAGTCGCCCGCCATCTTACGAAGGAACTCCAGCCACTTTCAGGAAAGACTTCGAGCTACGTCAAGAACTCGACCAACTTCGTTGAGAAACTGTCATCGCTTCAGGTCGAGAAAGGAGATCTTCTGGTTAGCTTTGACATCGTGTCTCTTTTCACCAACCTGCCGATAGACGACACCATCGCCATCATAAGAGGTAAGGTATGTGAAGACAAATCGCAACTCATAGAATATTGTCTCAAATCCACATACTTCTTATTCAACGGTGATCGGGAAAACCGGACGATTGATCTCAACCCACCTTCAAGAACACGTGAGAGCAGTGAAGAACAACGACCACAGATCAGCGATAGCTAAACATTCTGAAGAAACCGGCCATCTCATAAGGTTTGAGGACATACGAGTACACGCTTCAGACAACAGATATCACAGCAGGGTGGTAAGGGAGGCTATTGAAATCGAGAAGCAACCGGAGAACTTCAACAGAGAGGATGGTTTCACTCTCTCCCGGACCTGGAAACCTCTGGTTAGCACCCGTGCCAAGCAGAAAGCAAGGAGTGGCGCCGACACTTCCCGACATATTACATCACCCACCCGACAGGGGAACACCGACGAAGACAGCTCCTGCGTGATTGCATTATCTCCACAAAGAAACACCGACAAAGGCAGCACCTGCGTGATAACATCATCCCTACAAAAGACCCCCTCCAGTAATGGCACTCTCAAGTACAATCTAAGGTCTAGGAAACCAGTATAAATCGCCGTTCTTCTCTCCAGTCGTCAGTACATCCTGTGTTTGCTTCGAGTGAACACCACGATGCACCACACCCCTGAAGATGCTTTCAGCAGTGGACGCAACCCCTTTGTGACGCGGATTTCACCGGAAAACCAAGCTGTTTATATAAAGAGACATTTAGTCCAATGTATATTGGGACAAAAGATCATCACACTTATGTATCGAAAAGTGACCAAATCCATTGGTTCAATAATAAGGTTAGACAAAGGACATTTAGTGGGGTAATTTACACTATTTTACTAACCTAGTTTCAATTACTCTAAATAAGATCCTTCTTAAATTTTAAATATAAAATTTCCTTCATTTATTATGTTTGAAGCATTGCTTAAATGACAGTTAAATGTATTTTCTTCGATTTGTTAAAGCCTCTCTACACTATGAATTTTGTTATAACTTGCAATATGATTTTGATTTTGTCACAAGCTAAATTAATACGGTCTACACTGTAACACGGAAAATTCATAACACAAAATCACATAGTGTAAAGTGGCCTTAACCAATTGTCAAAAAACTTTTATAGTGCTTTTAAACACTTATTTTTGAAGAATCCTAAAAAGCATTAAGTTAAGACTAAATAAGTTAGATGAATCTAAAACTTACTTTTTTTGTTACATAACTTTCTTCTTTACGACGCCTTTGACAAATCGAAGTGGAAACACCCATTAGTGGCTAGTGAGAAAGTTTGTAACTGTTCTACTGTGTTCATGTCCAGGATAATCGATTTACAAAAAAAAGAAAAAAAGGGTCTAGTTGGATTCCCTTTTAGTCACATGTTGAGGAACACATGTGCTTATAAAGTGGTTTTCTTATTGGAAAGCTCCGATCAATATTTGATGAATTGGTCACAAGTTTTTTCTGAGTTCTCTAACTCTGAATCTTCCAAACCCGAAACATGTATACGTTTTTATACAATGATCAATTTGTAAATGGTATTGTAAGCAGTTGAAGAGTGAAGTATAATCGATTCCATACTTAGCTGTGCATGCGCAAGGAGTCTACACTATTGACAACATGTGCTTTGCACTGACTTGTGGAAAAAAACGTTTTTAGTGGGAAAAACTTGGAAATGTAGTTTATTTAAATACCATTATTAGTCTACGAACAAATTTGAAAATTATTTTTAAAATGGACTATGGAGTTGATAGCTTTCCAAAAAGTTGTTGTTTATTACTAATATTTTTTAACTGAGACACTACCACAAAAGTCTACTTCTTTTATCACTTCATTCCCTTTTTCCTTCCAAGCTTACCAAAGGTAAAGATAACATTGAGATTAATTCTGAAGCTCAACAATTTTTTTTATGAAATTAAATGTCTCCAAATTAAAACTAAATAGAAATTCGTTCAAATATCAGGTACAAATATCAGGTAAATAACATTATTGGTCTCTTGGGTTGTTAAAATAAATCATCATTAAAGTGTGTGATAGCACCCAAGGAAACTATCTGAACATTTTGGCTCAGTTGTTACAATATTTGAAGACTTCAAAGGAAAAAAGTGGAATGCCACATTTTGGCATAAACATATCCAATTGTTTAGCAGAATACGTATGTCAGTAAATGGTCTGAGTCTGAACATCATGCAAAAATACTCAAAGATTTCTGTTGATGGTTCTATCAATTTTAAATGGTGTTCCAAACTTTAAAATGCTTTATGCCGAATTTTGAAAAATGTAGGATTCCACAATTTGCTTACTTATATTTTCGCAGTCAACCTTAAAATTTACCTTAGGAGAATCAAAAAAAGTAATCACAATAATATAAACTTGATTATTTTAAGTCAAATTACAAACAATTCAAACATCAAAGCTTTAACGTTAAGTCAATAAAGAACAGTGATATCTACACTATTCGAAATATTTATATTAAAAAACTGGATTTTCTTATATAATTCTATGGTAAAATTATTTATGATATTGTTAAAAACCATAACAATCTTTTGTTACCTAGTTCCCTACAATAACGAGAAATTATACTAGAATAAACTAGTGCGAGATTATGATAATGTAGAGTGTGGTCTAATGATATTAAAGTCAGTAAGGAGACCAACGGATGAGCAGAGTGAAGCTGTAAAGCCAGCGGTGGTAGGGATCAGTTCTAGCTTTGCTATAATGCCTACCTGCGGTCTGATGTCACGTTCTCTCGCATCCCATCCCAGCCAAACCTTTATCCAATATTATCACAAACTCTAGCGACATTTTACCTACATCACACTCTATATATTATGAAATAACTTGCGCCAACATTCAATTTTACTTCCACCATATAATCTTTTACATGAATATTGTTAAATTATTTTTCGTTTTAAAATCAGACAAACTCTACACTCATTAGATGATTCTAAAGAACAATTTCGATTCTTTAGTGTTTCCTAATAATTGTGTAAAAGTTCAACCCTCAGCGTCCAAAAGACGCTTGTATGAACCAAGCCTTATAGCTGGATTTTATTATTAGATCAATTTCACTTATTTTAACGCACTGTAAGACACTTCATGATAGACATCAGAACTCAGTGATAGAGACAAGTTTCGCATGACAAAGGCGAGATCAAGGGTTTCCATTGATTTGGAATGGATTTGTAAATTTGAAATGGGAGGTCATATGCGACACTGCTAATCATGGTTTGAAGTGAAACCATTGTTACAGAATGCGTGTGTGATAAAACAATAGAAACTATAGAGACCAGTAGTGTCACTATAGCCTTATGACACTTCTCTCTGTCGCATGTCATTCTCGTTGAGCTCATAAGTCTACCTTACCACCAATAATAACCTGGCACGAATATTGTAAAGTGAAACATTTATCACAGGATGCGAACCATCTTCCACATAAAACAATAGAAATAAGTGATGTCGCTATAGCATTACGACACTTATTTGTCACACATCACTCATTCTTGAGTACGAAAGTCAAACCTTAAAACCAATAATAACCTGACGCAAGTACAATACAATACAAAAAACGAAACCTAAACATTTCTGAAGCGTCAATGAACTGTTCCAGTTAGTAAAATTCAATTTTTATCAACTGTTAATACTTGCTACAGCTGTTATTGGTGAAATCAAAACAGCTGTTTTGTTGTTATCAAACCAGCTGTAACAGGTAACAGTTTTTATCAATACAGCAGTTTTAATATTAATTTTTTATTACAGAACGTGTTTATTTCATTTCTTTGTATGTTTACTTTTGGGGAAAGCAACTTTTGAATCCAAGTATACAATACTTTTGGTTGATACTTGAAAAAATGTTTGTTGTATTCCTTTTTTAGGGTTTTGTAGATACTTCTCAAAACCCTTATGCCGAGGGTGATGTGTCCGTCTGTCCGTCGCTCTTTGGTTCATAGGCCCCGAACCGTTCAAGCGAAAGTGCTGAAATTTGGAACCCTGGTGCAACTTTTTGACCCAACCAGAGGAAAAATATACAGAAGTCCATAATTAGATTTGCGCATGCGCAATTCAAAAAAATGTGGTAAACTCAAAAATTTACATTTTTTTTAATTTTTGAGTGGGGTATCAAATGAAAGCTGCTGAAGAGTAGAACACAAATATATATATGCTTTTTTAAATTTTGCATTCCTTATAGGGGAAAAAAATCAAAATATACCCAAAAAAAATTTCCCCCCCCCCAACCACTATAGATTGGCTGGTGCTAAAATTTCGAAATAATTCATGCTAATGCCTTATTGTTGGGCGATGAAAATTCCGGGAGTTGATCCCAAATTTTTAAAAATTGTCAATTTTGGGCGCGAAATAGTGAAGTGCGCCCAAAATTTTATTTTTTTAAAATTTTGAGTTGGGTATCAAATGAAAGCTGCTGAAGAGTAGGACACAAATATATATATGCTTTTTCAAATTTTGCATTCCTTATAGGGGGAAAAAATCAAAATATACCCAAAAAAAATTGTCCCCCCCCCAACCACTATAGATCGGCTGGTGCTAAAATTTCGAAATAATTCATGCTAATACCTTATATTAGGGCGATGATATTTCCGGGAGTTCATTCAAAGATTTTAAAAATTGTCAATTTTGTGCGCAAAAATTTGGGGTGCGCCCAAAATTTTATTTTTCAAAAATTTTGAGTTGGGTATCAAATGAAAGCTGCTGAAGAGTAGGACACAAATATATATTTGCTTTTTTAAAGTTTGCATTCCTTATTGGTTTATTACTGATAAAAAACATTGTGACCCCCCGGGGAATCGAACCCGGACTCTTGAGATCGAAGACCAGAAATCATAATTACATAATGGGTATGCTTACTCATCTACAAAACCCTAACAAGTACTTGGGGCAAGTACTTCCCTGTGATTTTTTATCTTTGCTTTAGTTTTTTTACTTTTTCGAATATTTGAATATATATTTATTGAACTTTTCTAAATATACAGTATCTTCAATGTTATCCCAAGTGGTTTTATTTTTACAGTGCAATACAAGTAGTATTATTCAATTTCCTATATTGATCGTTGAATTTACCACACACAGTAAAAGGAAGTGAAAGAAATAATGGAATAGGGATGTGATGCGAATACGTTTTTGTGCTCTGATTCAGGGATAAAAACGATAAAATTTGCGTAATTTTAAAATAGATATTTTATCAGCAATACATCAAACTGAATTGGATCTGTGTGTATTGTAAATCTCTTCTGCTAAGAGTGTAGTACAAAATGTAAGGTAAAATGCCATAGAAATGCCTCAGTTAATGCTCTGTACTGAAATCAGCAGTTAAACGTTTAGAGATACCTGCAATTAATTTTTTGCACGAAACATTTAATGTTTAAAAAGTTATCTTTGGGCATTCTTAGGCTGGTGCAATCAACTGAGAAAGGATTTTTTTCGAAGTAAAACTCAAACAACGTTTTGATTCTACGCCATTCCCTGGTGGCTTGTGAGAAATCAATATTTTATGTTATTGTTTAGATAGCTTAAGAATGTTAAATAATTGAAGATTAAGGCTTAAAATTTTCCGGAACGATCAACTAATCAGAATCAAACTCTTATATAATTTAAGCTTTGAAATACTTGCGGTTTATATTGGGTAAATATAAATTAAGTTTTAAACTTTATCTTATAGAAAACTTTGAAGTAATCTTCCTCCTACGGACTTTTCCAAACATCAAATTAGTAAGAGGGTTGGAAAATCCTCTTATTAGAATTGCGGTTTTTCTCTAAACCCTAAAAGATCTTAAAGGTTTCTCCGAAAGAGAAAATTCTTGAACAAGCCCCAGTTTGGTTAAGTTTTATGAAGTTAAGATAAGAAATGGTCTTCTTCAACTTGGTATTAAGTGAATCAGGAGTAAAAGTGGTAGATGTTTGAAGCAACTTCGGTCCTGGAACCTTACCGCCCTATCCCTTGCTACGAATGAAAACAATTAAAGTTGAAATATGCGAGGAACTCAGAAGAGAATGCATGTACACTCTTTGTCCTAAGGTTTCATTCCCTTCCGACTGACCCTTTCAGGAACCCCTTGGGTTCTGAAAGTGAAATAAATCCTTTTAAACGGAGGCCTCCCTTAGTGTAAAACAAAACCACCCTTTATCTCTTCTCCACATAAGCTACAAACGAAAAACAGCCTTAAACAGAGAGAAAGGTAAAACCCCCATATCTCTTTTCAAATTTCCTTTTAACTTAACAACCCGAAAAACCAAATTAAATATATAAAATAGTATAATGGATTAAGGAACCCTTTTAAAACGGAACACGTATAACGTAAAAGGTGTCTCTAACATGTCAATACGCCTTAAAGAGAAAAAGTAAAAATTCATTTTTGCATATATTACACGGGGTGTTCCTAAATATCATTTATATATAGAAAGGCATAATTCTTTGGCTTATGTCGTAACTAAAAATGCATATATAATCATAGGTCCGCAAACGCTTAGTAACCGATCTACGGGGTGGGGATGAAGTTTCAAGAGTTCAAAAGAGTATGGAAATCAATGAGAAGAAAAGAAGACACATTTATAAGGGTTGGAGGAGGTCAATTTCAACAATTTTTACGTAGCTTCCTTGTTTTGGTTATTATTTAGGTTTCTTTTCTTTGCACTAATCATTGATGGACAAAAATTACTAAAACTTCCACTTTTATCTAACAACTAATTATTTTTGTTTTTTTCTTGATAACTGTCGCAGATAAAAGAAACTAAAATACCAAAAAGTTTCTAAACAAAAAATTAAATTTATTTTGTCTTTTAAAATCTACCAGAGGCGCATCGCAATAAAATTTAGGTGGGGAAAAGGTAGATTATCACAACCATTTGGCCTGCGCAATGATGTAAGCCCTACAGTGTTACCTATATTCCGAATTTGAGGAAAATATCTCAAAGCCAAAGAACAGCCCTTTCATTTGTATGTTGTATTTGGGAATACCCTTTATATGTATTTATTTTAGAAGGCTGCTCTTAGCTTGGTCCCAGAATTAATTTATATCGATTGTTTTATTTTTTGTTTTTTTGTTTTTTTTTTAGTCCCGTTCGACTGCTCCTTGGGTCATTACAGGATGATTATTGTTTGTTTATTATTATTATTGTTGTTATTAATTATTATAATTATTATTGTTGTTATTAATTATTATTGTTATTGTTATTATTATTATAATATTATAATTATTATCGATTGTTATTAATTGAATAATTTAAACTGTTATTTCTGAACCCTCTAAACTCTAGATGAACCTCTTAAAGAACGTCTAAAAATAAACTTGCTACGTTAATATTTAACACAAAAATTGAATATAAAAAAATCATAACAGTTATCTTAAAGTTATCGTTATTCTTATATCTAACAATATTTAATCAATTTTATTATTATATTGAAATTTGGATGGTAGGTAATAATTAGCCCATTGTTGGTTTTTNAAAACATTGTGACCCCCCGGGGAATCGAACCCGGACTCTTGAGATCGAAGACCAGAAATCATAATTACATAATGGGTATGCTTACTCATCTACAAAACCCTAAAAAGTACTTGGGGCAAGTACTTCCCTGTGATTTTTTTTATAATTTTTAACCTTCTACGATCATTATTTCTTTCCAAAATCACAAAAACATACGTTTATTTACCCCTATATCTACAAAAGTACCCAAATTAATAAAGGGTTTTTATGAATTTGAATGATTTTATTGAATATTGACCTCAGATAGCCCCAGATTAATTTCAATTGTTTGCTCTCTTGAAATTTAGCTAATTCGATACTTTTATTCATGTAAGAAATCCAAACAAGTTTAACATATTTAAACGACGGGGGAAAATTAAATAAATTTGACAAAAATTTGTTGTAAAAGCATAAAATCATTAAAGACAAAGCCTATGTGCTTCACTAATTGACAAACTATTTTATATATTTATCCTTAGCAATTCCTAAAAACCTTTGATGTTTCTTAACTACAGTATATAAGAAACTGAAGAAAAATGCCTCTACCAAACAATATGTATGTATTTCTTTAACAAGAAATCATTCGGTTTTGAAAGGAGCATAAACAATTTTGGAATAAGGTACCTAAGTAATAAAGGCAAATCAATAAATGAATACCAAAATCTTGGAAAAACAAAACTCTACTTTATATTTTACGTTGGACTTATATAATGTAGACTCACGATTTATAAAGATGCCTTAAAAAGCTTTAAGGTAATATAAAAATGCTTTATTAAAATTAAAAATTATTATTTTAGTTGAAGAGATAGCTTCTTCTAGTACATTATTTTTGCTAAATTACTCATTTTTCTTTACCCTTTTCTATCGATAATTTAATATAAGTAAAATACATAAGTAAGCTTACTGGTTTTTGATCTTGGTTCCCTTGGTCCGTCAACAGTAACTTTAATTGCTTTATTGTAGGTTGCCACTTGAGGAGGCGAAGAACTCACTGTTATCGTTAGAGTAAAACTTTTTCCTGCAACACAAGATAGATTTGCAATCTTAGTAGTAAAGTATTAGATAGATTTGCAATCTTAGTAGTAAAGTATTAGATAGATTTGCAATCTTAGTAGTAAAGTATTAGATAGATTTGCAATCTTAGTAGTAAAGTATTAGATAGATTTGCAATCTTAGTAGTAAAGTATTAGATAGATTTATTAGCAAAGTAATTGATAGAGAGAATATTAAAGTTAAGAAATTTGAAGGGACATGGACCTAAAATATGATATTTTTATTAGTCCAGTCAAATAGTAGTTTGAAGTGAAAAGTTCTGGTGTAATTGTAATTAGTGGTTTACTTTAAGTGTTTTGGGGTGCTGAACACGAATCTGAAGTTGTCCAACAAAATTTCCCGCGGCAAATATATCATCGAAAAACTACTAAAAATAATATTTTTTATTGGTTTTCAGCTTATAACTTGCAAAGCAGTCTATTAACGCAAAAAACGGTCTAGTAGTAAAACAAAAAGGAGAAAATAACCTACAGTTTATGTCTATAACATTTATTTGTACGTCGTACCGTTTTCACGCAAATGGGAGTTAAAATATTGGGAAGGCTTGGAGATTGCTGAAGTGTAAACGGTTAGAGGCCGGACTGCGCAGGCAGTTAATTTTACGTTTTTCGGTGTGCTGAACACGAATCTGAAGTTGCCCAACAAAAATTTACACGCAAATATGAGAAATCATCATAAAACCACTATTTTCTTTTATTTTTTTAGTGGATATTCTTATAACTTGCAAAGCAAGCTATTTACGAAAAAAGTGGAGAAGTAGTAAAATAAAGAAGAGAAAAATACATACATGTTGAACTGCCGTAACTCGTCTGATTTTGTTGAAAACGATGGTTATCAAAAGTGGCTCACAGATAATTCCATATTAATTTAAACCAACTGTTTGATATTGCTTAAAAATAAGTGTGATCCCCATTGGGAATCGACTAAGATCTAAATCTGTGGTAATAATCAGCAATCAGCAGAAGGTATGTGCCACAGCATTTTTTTATTGAATTTATATTTTAATATCCGTGGTATACCAGGAAGAATGTTTTTTAATGAGGCGTAAATACTAGTTTGAGATTTCAATGGATTTATACTTTTTGCCCCATTAGTTCAAAAAAGTTTTTTTAAATTGTCTCTAGGCTGACGTTTATAATAATAATATGTAATTGCAATAGTAAATTTATCAATTCATTACGTATTGTAACAGAATACACTATTTTTGCTGTCATGTAATCCATAATATGATATTGCAATCCAAAAACTAACACATTCTGGAACTTTTCTGCATTTATTGATATATTAATGCAATATAAAACGAAATTTAGGCGTAGAATTTAATATCGGCGTGTATAATAGTAACCTTATTATAATTATATTAAGGAATTTCTATAAGTTAATTTTTATTTTTTGTAGAGATTACTTTTTTTTAGATTTTAAATATTGTAGAGATTAATTATTTTAGCTAAATTTTCATTAGAATTTTGCGGAGAAATATAAATTAAAGTTGCATACCTCCTGCAAACTCCTACCTTCTTTTTACACGTGTAACGCTTTTTGGTGTCGATGTTTAGTAACGCTTTTCAACTTTATGTGCCAGAGGCAACATGAAATTGACAATATAAATAATTGACTCTACTTAAAACTAGTATTTTTTCAGAGAGGCAATTTGAGTAGCTGGTTTTTTGAAAACACAAAATGTTGTTGGAGGAATAGGTGTGAAGTTAGCAGGGTGCATTTTGTACCGAATTGGGGGAGAGTGACAGGGAACTCCGGTATCGGTGTGAGATTTGATTAAAGTCCTGTAATCAGCGGTCGTGTTTACTCGGCAGCCCGACGGTGCCAAAACCAAAACCCATTTATTGAGCTCGTTGCAGCGATCCGACGCATGTTCGACTTGAATTATTCACAATGACAAGAAACGAATTGACGCGCACAATTTCGGGGGTGGGAAACGGGGCCTAATTCCAACTGGTTTTTGTCTCGATGCATTTGAACTGGGAGTGTCGCATGTGTGAGAAATCAACCCGGTGTAAAAGGGCATCGAAATACGAGTTGCAGTCGATTCGTAAGCTTGTTAATATTGATTTTTAATCAGTTACGCTTCAGTAAAGGGTAGAGATGAAGAGAAAAGAGGGGAGGGGGGGGTCATTCGAAAATACAATAATAGGGTCGGATGCAACCGGGAGGGAATGCAAGAATTGCAATTGCAATGGGACAAGAGAGGGTTGAATTTCAACAACCCAATTATTGAGACTCGTCGCTATGTTTGTTCGGAATTGGAGAGGGAACCATGTCACTCCGAGAGCTGACCATACCCCTTCATACCATCGGCTAAAATGTTAGGGCTACAAAAATGCACAGGGAAAAAACCAAACCACGGCGTGAAAAACCCAAACAACAACTCTCAATGTGTGATAAAAAAAAGAAAAACAAAAAAAATGTTCCATTGTGACAGATTGAAGGGAAAATAACCAAATGTTAAATAAACCGTAATCACGAAGTTAACAGCATAGTCCATCACAATGCACACATTTACATTAGCTTCCATTACATGCTCTGTACTCTTCGCTAAATCAGCCTTTACAAAATCAATATTTTTGAATCATTTGCTAATAATATAATACCAGTATTGCTTACGCAGTTCTCAAGAATATTATTTATAATTTTTGAAAACCTGAATATTTGGGCTCTTTAAAGTTTTGAGAAAATCACACATCCAATCCTATTGATTTGATGACTTACTTGCCCAGACTTTAACACAAGTAACTTAAGAATAAGTTTTGTGAAAAACATTTTTGAAAAGTTGAGAATTTCCCCTAGCTCTCTTTGCTGAGCTAGATCTCTTGCTATTCCCACTATTTCATTACTATTATTTATTATACTTTGAACCCGATGACAACTTATATCTCGATTTTGTATTTCTCTTCATTATTAAAAATAAATGTGCAACTTTGTTATTTTATTCTTGAAAAATGCTTTGAATTCATTCATTTAAAAATGATGCTATAATGGTGAGCGTTGATGTTTGCCTGAGAAATAGAAAGAATGTAGGATGATGATGAGAAGAATTATTCTGGGTTGATTGTTATGATCCGGTCGCTGCTAGTAGATAATGGAGGTTTAGTACTGTAGTAGTGCCGGAACGTGGCTAGTTGTTAGCGGTCAAGCCTGGGCCCTGCGGGAGTAGAAGTCCAAGTTAGTGGCCTACCGAGCTGTAGCCACGGTGTATCGACCCGCGGCCTACCCGCTCCAACTATCCGCCATAACTCCCTTTACAAACTAACCGGGGGGTCATTTCTCCCCCTTTATTCTCCCCTCGAGCCCCTCCACATTTCAATAATACATCAAGAATAGTTCTTACTTCATACTTCTCCATTTGACTACGGTGTTAACAAGAAATATTCTTACCTCCAATTTACAACAGTACTATGAAACGACTACGTTTTAAAGGAAGCTCTTCTGAAATTTGCAAGATCTCACGGCAAAATGTTTAATAAAATCGAATTGATAGGAATCTAACGCGTAATAATTTTTTTGGTGCTCTATTTTGTCCTATACTTTCATCAAACCATCCAACTTTCATTAAAATCAGATAAGTGGTTTTGATGATATAGGTGTAAATAAGTGTATGTTTGTGCGCAGGTTGGATAGAATCAAATGGGCGCAGAAGGTTAAACTTATATGGGACCAAAAATGGGCTAATTATGACCTATAGAATACAAATTTAATTCAAATCAGACGTTAAGTTTTTAGAATCACGGAAAAAAATGCCCACGGAAAAAATACCCACGGAAAAAATGCCCACGAAATAAAATTCCAAAATAATTAAACTTTTAATGTTAATGGTAGTTTTTAAATATATAATTAGTTCATTTTTAACGTTAACAAATTTTAACCTAGTTTTAAATAGAATAGCCATTCTAGGGAGAACAGAGAGGAGTTTCTACGGCGTATAGAAAGCAATTCGAGAAGGAGGAGGGCATAATTATTTTTTGACCTTGTAATGTTAGTATTGTAAATAATTAATTAATTGTAAATAATAAATGTAAGGCGGACTCTTTGTTAACAAAAAAAAAAAAAAATAAATAAATACAATCATTTTGAGTAGTTGATATAGATATTTTTATTCACAGTAAGAAAGTAAGTGATTTCTTAAACAACATCTTAAATCGCCACAACATCGCCATCGCCAGATTTTACTTCGCCTAGTTTCATTATTACACATTATTATTTTGATATATCATATATTTTAGATAAAAACCAAGGAAATTAGAATGTAAATATATTCAAATAGTTAAACACGTCTAAAAAAAAAAAAAAACATGAAACACATCTACACTGGCTGAAAACACGTCTAAAAAAAAACATGAACACATCAACACTGCTCAAGTATAGGAACCCTTTCCCGTAGGAATGACAATCGTCAGGACTTTCTGACCGATTGATATGACGTAACAAGTGTGTATGTTTGTACAAAATTGTTATTGTTACAATGTTGTGTAGTGTATATTAACATATGGTAGGGATTCATTCATGATGATTAGTCATACCTGGTAAAAACCCTACTATTTTAAAGAAAATGCATCATATGTCCAGTACTTTTACAGTTATATAACTCAAAAATACAATACTCCTAATGGCTATTTATTTAAAAATAGGTTGAAATTTGTTTACGTTAAAAATTAAATAATCATAATTAAAAACTACCATTAACGATTAACGTTAATTAGGACTTTTCTTCCCGTGGGCATTTTTTCCGTAGGCATTTTTTCCGTGGGTATTTTTTCCGTGGGCATTTTTTCAGAGGGCATTTTTTCCGTCTACCAAGTTTTTAAGATATGTTAGTTCGCTAAAATTGAGTGATATCCAGACCGACAGAAGGCCAGACAGACACGGAACCAAAAATGTTTCCTGGTGTCTGGATTTTTTGAAATTGAAGGCATAAAATATTTTTGTTCTTCAGAACAATTACATAGTTTCCGTTACGGTAAGCTTGGAAGCTATACAATGTAATAAATAAGATAGATGAATATAATTAACCATAGATTTCTACAGTTGACAACATCTTGGAATACTAGGTTAAAAAAAAAAGATAGCACATATTAACTTAAAAATGTTTAACTAATTAAAAAACATATCATTTTTAATAGATATTTGGAACGAAAAATTTTGGAATGTTTCATAAGGAGTTTGTAAAGGAGCACAAATCTTCAAAATCTGTCACAGAACTTCTGTAATAAACCTATAATTCATTTCACTAATAAAATTATAAATTAATTGATGTGTTCATACTTTACGAAGAATAGCTGCTGCGGATTGAAAGTATTAGTTAAATAAGTTTTTGATTAAATATTAACTGTTTACTTCATTAAGTTTTTTTTTTTTTTTTAATCTGAAAAGGTTGAGATGTGGGCAGTGAGGGATATTTAGAAAAATCCCCGAAGCAAATCCGAGAAATAAATTTTAACTCTAAATTTGGGGCACTATCTCCACAAAAGTCTGAAAAATAAAATATTTTTCAGACTTTTTTTTAATAAAGAATTTTTTTAATGGTCTGATAGGTACTTATAAAGAAGATTTTTACGCTCTCATTCATTCAGATCATTAAAAGAATTTTATAGTAAAATAATGTATAGAAGGAGTAATATAGACTACTACGAATATAATTCCTGAACACGTTTAATTCCAGCGAAATTTCATAATCTCACATTGTAATATCTTTGCAAAGTTTATGAGAAATAAAAATAAAAATTGACGGATCTATAGTCTATAGGATAGAATAAAAAAATATTACTCCAATCATATTATATTGGCGCAAAGTTCAAAGTTATAGTTTAAGGATTATTTTGTTTTAAAATAAAAGGAAGTTATTTTTAACTTCCAAGTTTATTTTATGATTAAATTATTATGTAATTATTATTTATGTACCTTATTTGATAATTAAAATTTTCATGTTGATATTGCAGTATAAATTTATACACTCTAATTAGAAAAAAAGGAGTGTTGGATAATTGGCGGTTTTTTGGTTTTCCTGGATTGGCTTTAGAATTGATAAAATGTAGGGGGGTTTATCCCTGTCACAATGCTAACAGACAGGATAAAATAAAAACTTCTCACTCTACTGTGAGGAGATTTTTAAAAGAGAATTCTATCTGGGGGTGAGATATAAAGTGACATAGGATGATTCGGCGTGACATAAAAGCCAAGTCCCGCGCAAGAATAAAAGGGAGGGTAAAAATCCCGCCTTCTTTCTTGAGAAGGCGTTCAAGTTTTCTTTGGATTTCTTACCCTCTTTTCTTGGATCTTATATCCTTTAGACTACTGCTTTAGCAGCACTCATCTCTCCGAGATTTAAGGAGACAATTCTGAATTCCTGAAATCCAAAACTGAATTTTTTTTCAAACGAGCGGATTTCAAATAGTACTGATTTTTTTGTAGTCTCAAATGTTTTTTGCAACTCTAAAGTAAGTTTTTCATACAAAAAGCTTATTATGTATCCTTTCCCCCGGACAAATTCTCCACTTTATGTCAGTTATTGGACTCATTTTAAAATGTATAAAAAATGCAACAAAATCTCAGAATCAAAAACTTTCGCACACTTTTTCTCTTTGTAGACTTCGTATATAAAGATGTAAATGTAGGTCCAAATGACAATAGAGAGACTTGAAGTAATTTTTTAAATCTATTTTCTTAAATTCAGAGTTAAGAAGAAAGGTCTTCTGAGTCCGGTATGAAAAAGAGTAAAAACATTACAGTAGAGTGCAGAAATTATGTACTTTTTCCATATTTTGTTGCTGTCCCCTTTATTTTCTTATGATAAGTTTTTTAAAAAACGGTCCCCTGAAGACCCGTTTTTTAAAAAACTTATCATATGTACTTTTTTTTTTTAGCATATACTTGGCTGTAGCTCCGAAAAGAAAAAACTTCTTTATGAATTAATATTGTAACGGGTAATGTTATTTTACTCTCCACCGGTTATGTGAATATAATCTCATAAATTCACGTCTAATAACAATTTTTGTCATTAGTTGAATTTTTGTCATTAGTTGTTTTAATCAAGATTTTGTTAAATTAAATTATTCTACATTACATAAATATTTAAACGTTATAGGTACTAAAAAAAATTTTTTTAGAGAACACCTAAAATTGAAAATAAAAATAATAATAATCCTTTAATTCTATACCTGACATAATTTTTTTTCTGTTCTGTAAAGCTATTCAGAGCAAAATTATTCGAAAGATTACTTCTGAAAATCAAAAATATTTAAAAAAGAATTAAACATATTTTTAATTAAATCATTATATATTTATGTACATAAGAGATAAACTAGATATACATCAATATGTTAAAAACATATCATTTCCACCCTGAATAAATATGAAATTATCATATTGAATTGACAACTAAATTTAAAACGAACTTTCGATAATATTAGTGAACTTGTATAAAATATGGAATGTTATTTAAAAAAAAATTTTTTTTTTTTTTTTCTTAACTCTAAACTTTTATTGTTTTACTTAATGAACGAATCCAAAAACCTTTAAACAAATTTGAAAAATTATGCTATATTTTAGATAAAATAATACTTTTCTATCTTTACTACCTTGAGTGGGGGTCTGCAGTAGCATATCCAAATTAAAATAAGCGAATTTCCATAGTAGTTCCTTCATAACTAACAGTGTGTGTGTTATTTTAAGTTTAAAAAAATTTAAAAGAAATATATTAGTTGCATTAGGGTTTTTAGAGCATTGCTTAGTTAAACATAATCTAAGTAGTTATAAGAAAGAAGTTTAAACTCTTCAACGCTTGCGTAACTCGGCAGCAGGATTATTTTGTAATAAAAGACAAAACTAAATACAAAAGTTTATTCAAAAATGTTTAATTTTATAAAATATAATTTTTTGTGATTTCAAAGAGTATGGTTAGAAACCTATAAATTATTACTTTTGCAATGGATATTAGAGAAATTTAAATTCACCAATATTGCTCTTGATAGAACATTACTGTTTTAATGTTGATATGATATTATAATATAAAAATAAAGTGATTACAACTTCGAGAGCAACATTAATCAGTTATTTTTTTTCCAATCCATCATCATTTCCCTCATAGTGGATTCGAAGTGATGATCGACCGAAAGTGTTCGAAACCAGTTGTTTTCAATAAACTGATCAGTTTTACTTTTTATTGCTTAATACTTATCACGAATAATTAGTAAACAAAACTTATTTGATATTTGTAATTAATGAGAAAGATTGTATCTTTGGATACACATTCTGCCCATTATCTTTATTCAATAAATAGAAACCAAATCATGATACATAGTCAGGCCTAAGATCAAAAGTATTTTCAGCTGCCTGAAAAAAGCATTTTGGTAAATAAACTTTTTAATTGGAACGTTTTCTAGAATTATAATTGCTCATGATAAGAGTCATGATCAACTGATGTTTCGAACACGGAAATTACAGGGATCATTCTTGAGGAAGTTGCTCATGATAAGAGTCATGATCAACTGATGTTTTGAACACGGAAATTACAGGGATCATTCTTGAGGAAGTTGCTCATGATAAGAGTCATTAGCAACTAATCTATCACAGGTAAGAGTCATCACTTTTTAAAGATATAAATTTATTAGACTTAGGCCGGAGAACCTACGCTATTGGAATTATTATATTAATCAAATTCTAAATAGATTTTTTATTTATTTATTTATTTATTTTAATTATTTATTTATTTTATTATTAATTTATTTTAAACTTACAAATTTACTATTGCTGATATTTTACCCTCAAGAATGAAATGCTTCCGTTACCTGCGATAACCTTGGAAGAATAGATAATAAGAATAGACAATTTTATATTTTTTTATATTAAAACGAATAAAAAAAATAATACAATTTCCAACATAATTTATAATATTAAGTATATTAATTAGTATTATATTAATTAATGCATTTAAATTATATTTCCAATTTTTATAATCAATTATTTGAATTCTGTTCGTTAAAATTTTAGTTTCTAAGTCACTCATTTTCTATATTACTTATGTAATTAACTAGAATTGCCGTTAATTAGATAATATCTAAATAATTATAACCGTATCAATAATATTGTTTCATTAAAACCCACAAAGTTGTTCACAATAACCTATGTCTTTTTTACATCTGTTAAATTGAACCACGTGAAAATTGTTAAAACATATTGGAGGGTTGATTTACAATTGCTTCCGAGCTTCGAGGGCTGTGTTATCGTTCCGAAGAACGAAACATTTTTACGTCTCTGATTTCAAAAATTCCTGGTCAGATATACATTGCAGGCATCAGAGAACTTTTTTGGGTCCGAATCTGTCTGTTGGTCTGTCAGTCACCATCATATCATAAAAACAACTCGTTCGATTAATAGTTTGGTAAAAATTTGCCAATTGGTTTTTTCAACCTTCTGCAATTATTTGTTTCTCTTCTACTCGCACAGAAACAAACGTTTATTTACACCTAACTTCAAAAGTACTCATGTGATTTTTATGAAATTTCGATGGTTAACCGAAAGTAGCATGCATTGTATAGAGCCCCAAATTAATTCCAGATACATTTGACAATAATTGGTGTCACAAGGACGCGAGGAAGTCATGTGCCGCATTAATTGCCAGACTATTTTTCTCTTATTATATAACGCATTGACCTTATAATTTGTTTATGTTCTCTTTTATGTTCTTCTAAAATAGTTACATAGTTATAGTAGTTGTATTTATATGTAATTTTTCTTATAATTATTTTAATTAGTTAAACATTTTTAAGTTAATTTTAAATTTTTATTATTTACACTTCTTAATAAGACCACGTGGTAGTTATCATATTATATGTAATGAATTATCAGTTTATTAGAAGAATTTGCAGATTATTAAACAGAATTAAATGATCTATTTAATAATTTGAATTATCATTAATTAAAACATTTAATTAAAATAAATTGATTTGATTAATTTTCTTTCATTGTTAGTTTGAAATTGGGTAAATGAAACACTTCCTAAATACTTATTATTTTAATTACGTTTTGACTCATTAATTATAAATAATATTTATGTATTCATTCAAAGCAAATTACTATTAGTATCTTAATACTTTTCCTTTTTTTTTAATATATAGTTTTAAATAATAAGTACGGTTAAAACAAAAAGATAATGGATGTAAACTGTTAGTAACTTGTATAAATGTTGTAACTTTTATGTAACTTTTACTAAAGGTAAATATCAGTTTAAATTCCAAAAGAGTGGTAACGTTCCCTCTAAGTGTAGAGTGAAAGATCAGATAAAAGTAATAACTCAGTAGCAACTAATGTTTTCATCATACTAAGCTAAAAATTATATTTTAACCTAGTAAAAGATTGTTATTTGAAGTAATACAGTGATAGTAGGTACTAAATGTAAAAAAACAGTAAGTGAACTTATCGCAACATAAAAAAGGGTTACACACAATAAAATTTCTCATGATAAAATGGTTTTTAACATCGTAAAGATTATGTTTGTTTGCCTTGTCTGCTTTTTTACTATGTACAATAATATCATATGCATATGCACATATTAGCAAACGACGCGTTGCAACGTAATTCTAAATGCACCTTGAAGACAGATATTTTGAAACAGGTGTGAAATAGTTGATAGTGGCACTCACCTCTGCCGGATCTACCGACGAATCTGAGGTCGTTGAATTTGGCCACCTGGTTCTTCATGACAGCCGTTGAGTTCCTAAGTTCGGCGCAGTAGTTCTCGTCGTTACCAGCACGAACGGTGACCACCGTACCGTCGGAAACGTCACCCAATGCCACCACTTTAAATCCTACAGGAAGTGTCTTATTGGATCGCCAATGTGTCGGTAAACCGGTACATACAAAATGCGGTGAACCAGTTCGCACTAATTCTCCAGGGTGCTCCGCGAGAAATTCACCAAGTGTCCTTTCAGCTAATATATCCGATGTCATTTTCGAGTAGGACTCGGCAATGGACGGGGCGGTCAAGTGCATGTCGTTGTCACTTGTGTACTGTTTACGGTTGATTTTCGCCACTGAATTATATTAATTAATATATGCCGCCTGGGGGCGGTCGGGTCCGCACGCGTGGCCGGTCGCCTGGAGACTCGGCCGCCAAGCCTTCTCACTCCCCCTCTACAAGAACCAAAAGCGCAATCGCCGCCCCCTCAGCCCCCTTCCTCCACCTCCCGCGCAACCGACCTCAACTTAAACCCCAACTTTGGACCACATTTCCACTCATATAGCATTCATAATATAACTCTATTTACTGGCCTTCTAAAATCAAATCATTCCCATACACCATATAAATATGAAGAGAAAAAAACCTAAAAGAAAAAAAAATATATCTTATGACTTAAATAACTACATTGCAACCACTGTATAAACAAGTTCTTATTTTACTACGTTTTTATTAGCTTGCAATCGATTTTTAACTAACTTCCGAGTGGCAATACATTTGAAATTTTTAGAATAGCTCAGAACAAGATGAGAATGCAATATTTTAATGCTTTTAGTAATCTTTCAGCAGAATTTACTTCGTTTTCAGCAAATTTTGCTGTATGAAAAGTTAGTTCGGAAAAAATCCGCAAGTTATTTTATTTGTTTTGACATGTCCTATATTTATAATCTTCATTTTGACGGATTTTAAATTTGTGTTTTCTTTATAAATAATTTAGAAATAAACAATGAATGATAGCGAAAAAGGAAAAGTAAACAAAGAAATAAATTAATTGACGTGTGACAACCAGGTTTGTTTACACTTGTGTCCTAGCTTAGAATAATACTATATATAGAAGGAGTGTCACTGATAACATTGAAAACAACTTTGGTTATGATCCTTATCCGCGTTCTAAAAATTCATTTTTGTAATTTGTGACGTCATAACTCTAAAATTATTTGCCTTCGGTTTTATAATTTAATTTTTTATTTAATTATAATTATTGATAGTCAGTTTAGTTTATTGTAATATTTTTTT
>KZ651437.1:174315-185773 GCA_001010745.2 Gerris buenoi | reverse complement strand
GAGGTAGTTATTTATACTAAAATGTTTTGCATTTATTTTTCCTTTAATAAGTAGGTATAATAATAATTCCACTGATTAAGAATTCCATATCACTATCACTATTGGATGAAACAATTTGTACAATATGAGCTATTGTGGTTTTCAAAAAATATATCCATTATTTTTGTTCTTTAAGTTATACTTTCAAATTCAATTTTTAATTTTTTTGGTAGAATTCATACTACGAAAAGTTTTAATTTAAATCTATATAAATATTGAAAGCTTAATTCGAGACTAGGTATCGCTATCGACAGAGGAAATTATTCTTCAGTGTAGCTTAGTTGGCTAGAGCGTCTATACTGGAAATATAGGAGGCCCGTGGTTCGAATCCCGGCGCTGAAGTCTATTGTTCTCTGTCTGTGACCCGTTGTAAATAGTAATTATAATTTGATTTAAGTTATACTTTCAGTATCAGATGCAATAACCCAAAAGTATCAGATGCAATAAGGGATTAATATTTACAATAAATTAGAATAGTTCAATTAGTTCCACAGTTTAGTTTGTAATTAGGAAAAAGATAGATGTTGTGCTAAAAAAACAAAACTGGAAAACAAATCTTGAAAGTTCAGTCTAAAAGTAATTAGTTAAGTAATATTTAAGTGAAAGTAATCAAAGCAGAATTAAAGGGGAAAAGGAAACGATAAAAGTTAATATTTACCTAGGGCAGTTAGAGGAAAATAAGCGTTTAACGAAGGAAATCTAAAAGACAAGTTAGATGCTTTTATAATCGGAGCCAGAAATATTTTAGGTTTATTGTAAATAATGGAGAAAAAATAAAGGTGAGGACTTTGATGATGTGTGATAGTTAATCATGCGGTGACTAACAAAGAAAGCGTTATTTAGAAAAGCAGTAAGATTTGTAAAGATCTAGTGTGTAGTTTTGTAAATATGTTTAAAAATCAATTAAATTAAATTAGATAGAAAGTTGTTGTTTTTTCCTACATGACTATTACTTGCAAATTAATTTTTCTGTAAGTATTAGGGATAATAATGAAAAAAATGATATGGATATCATGAGAGGAGAGGCTTCCCAGTGGCAGTACTGTCGTGTATTACTATTACGTTAGATCAGTAATTGGTTGGGGATGTGGATTATGGTAGCAGTTCTCAAGGCCAATACCTCTTCATCCCGCAGGGTGAGATGAAGCGATGGATTGGTCAGGGATATGGAGGGATGCCGTTGATTGGACTAAGAGATTAGGATGGTCATTGAAGGTTTCTTAGAATTTTAAATAACAAAAGAAAATGGTAATTTTTCGAATCTTTGATTGAAGGGATTAGAATCCAAAAAATGTTGAGCTCTTGGTGCTACCCCAGAGCTCAATTTCATTGGTACAAGTAGGATAAAGGATTGAATTATAAACAAGGATCTAACAATGGAAGTGATATCTTCGCTTCGGTCAAGAAGTCACAAAAGGAGTTTATATCGTCAACTGTGTCCGTATATTTGGTTTTGGTAAGTTGAGCCCAAGCCAATCGTCGGTAAGATGTAGGCCTATTTATCTTACAGAGGAATTAGGATCATGCCTTGGTTCAGGATGAATAGAGGGTAAATTGAATGCCTGAGAGTGAAAGTGACCGTGACACATTTCTGTTCATTTATTTTTATCCTCCACTTCCGCAACCAAGGTACAAGGAGGATAAGATGATTTTAGATGTTGGTAGATGCTATGTTAGGATCGTAGGGATTTATCATCGGAGAAGGTAGCTAATTGAGTACTTGGATATATGTATCAAAGGACCTACAATACTTCCTTGTGTGCACCAGCAAGTATAATAGGTGGGCTAGAAGAGCCACAGCTTACATGAAAGTGTCTTTTCGTGGAGAATTAACTAGACATATTCTGTCATAAGCCTGGGCCTCATCTAAGATATCCCCTGTGCTGTAATATTTTCGCTCATGGGATGATGAGATGGAATTGACAATGCGGTGACACTATTGGATGGAGGAGTATTAATATCGGAAGCGAAACTCATGATTGGATTGGATACTGGATGAATTAAATATTTATATTTTTGACGATCTTAAAATTATTTTTTCGAGGATTTTACCGAAGATGGGAAGTGACAAAGTGGTGAGGTTTATTAGATTTAGGGAAGATTTTAATAACGCTTTACTTCCATAAGTAAGGATAATATGAAGTGCGGAGTAAGGAGTAAAGCATTGTAAATATAAGTTAAAAGAATGATTGATTTTTTAGAAAGTTGTTGAATTATTGAAGAGGTAATTAGGTCGTAGCCAGGACTTTTATCTTTGGGCAAATTCTGTATTAAATTTTTATTCGTCGGATAGGTTGAATACTTTCGGAGGAGATGAGAGTTATAAGGTGTAACTCAAAAGAAAAAAATATTGGCTCTTTCTTTGTGGAATTATACCAAGTATTTTCGCTTTTGAGGTGAGGGGAGTAAATACTTTTAAAGAAAAAGAAATCGCTTGGATGCTGTCTAAAATTATCTGAGTATTATTCAGCCATCAGTTGGTTAGTGTATTTTTCGAAGGTCATACTTCTCTCGCCTCTAAGAGTGTTCATTTCTGTCTTGTCGGTTTGTTGGACTTTTTCTCAGCTAGAAGTCAAGATATTTTTCATAAAACTCTAGCGCTGCGTCTTTCCAATTAGGAAGCGTAGTGAGATTGGAATGATTTCTGATTTAGGTTCTGTTCTTCGAGTTCTAGTCCCAGTCGAGTTGGATTATATCCGTAAATTTCTTCATACATGAGTCGATATCTTCAAGAGTTTTAAGTGATGTGTTTAGGTTATTACGTTCGTAATTAGGTGTCTAAAGTAGTCCCAGTCAATTTGACCGGTGATAAGTGTAGGAGAAAGAGAGTTTAGGGTAGGGTTTGTATCTAAATCAAGGAGGACTGGACTTTGTCCTCAAGATAATTNTCGTAAGGTCAATGAGGGAACGGAACCTGCAGGACGGAGTGGAATTCAGGAATAACGGGCAACCGCCTGACAAGTGGAGAAACCCTGTAAAGGAGGAGGATTTATTACGGTGATTTTGGTCATTTTTTCGGATTCACTCCCGGGCACCAGAACGTGCAATAAGGAATTTCGTTTAAAAAAAAAAAAAAAATGTAAACACATTTTTTGAGAAAGTGTTTAAAGAAGGACAGACCAAGGTTTTGTGGAGATCCATGAGGATGGAAGTTTGACTTCAAACATGTATAACTATTTAAAGCATTTTCAGTAGTGTAAGCAGCTTGAAGATAACAATTACTGTTGGACCAGCACTTTCTTGCATCTTAAGAATCAAGGAGTCAATACCTTGGTGGACAACATCCGACCTAGTAGTAGTGTCTACCTATAGTAGTAGTGTCTACCTATAGTAGTAGTGTCTACCTATAGTAGTAGTTCCGGCTAGGAAGCAGAGCCTAACCCTTCAACCGAAGGTCTAACCTTTTGTCATACATCTGTCACATATAATGTCATAAAGAGGCAGGAAGATGAATTTTGGAGCATTTTTCCTACATAACAATTGTGTGACCAGTGACCATATGAGAAACAACTACATGGATGTTTGGACAAATTATATGGACTAACAAAAAACTTTAATATTATTGACTGATAAGTCATTTATCACGATAATTAATAGTCCTTAAAAATGCTTTCAGTAGTGTTATCAAAACGAGGCTTAATATATTTTTAAGTTTGGCCACAAAAAAACCTAGATTGTTGTTTTAAAAATGTTTTAAACGTGTTTAGACAAAAAAACAATAAAAACTTTTTTAAAATTGATTTATACATGTTGCAAAAGTTAAACATTATTTCTAAACTGGCCAGTTTAATAAAGTTTCCGGTAGGGGTCGTCAATATGAGGATAAAGACTGCAAGGGTTAAAGGGAAATTAGGGAGCCCTTACCACTCTGATTTAGTGAGGATACTAAAGGGACAAGTTTTAATCGGACTTTATACAGAGGTCCGGTGGACTTAACATGGCCGGCCCTTATTCTCCCTACGAAGCAAGGAAGGCAGGAGGGTGTCACGGCTTGGCCCTGTCTAATTGTAAGGGTTAGCTTGGGCTCAGGCAAGCCCTTTATAAACCTTTCCTCTAAAGAGAAAACTTCTTCTTCATTCAAAAGGTGGGCTAGAAGAGCCACAGCTTACATGAAAGTGTCTTTTCGTGGAGAATTAACTAGACATATTCTGTCATATGCCTGGGCCTCATCTAAGATATCCCCTGTGCTGTAATATTTTCGCTCATGGGATGATGAGATGGAATTGACAATGCGGTGACACTATTGGATGGAGGAGTATTAATATCGGAAGCGAAACTCATGATTGGATTGGATACTGGATGAATTAAATATTTATATTTTTGACGATCTTAAAATTATTTTTTCGAGGATTTTACCGAAGATGGGAAGTGACAAAGTGGTGAGGTTTATTAGATTTAGGGAAGATTTTAATAACGCTTTACTTCCATAAGTAAGGATAATATGAAGTGTGGAGTGCGGAGTAAAGCATTGTAAATATAAGTTAAAAGAATGATTGATTTTTTAGAAAGTTGTTGAATTATTGAAGAGGTAATTAGGTCGTAGCCAGGACTTTTATCTTTGGGCAAATTCTGTATTAAATTTTTATTCGTCGGATAGGTTGAATACTTTCGGAGGAGATGAGAGTTATAAGGTGTAACTCAAAAGAAAAAAATATTGGCTCTTTCTTTGTGGAATTATACCAAGTATTTTCGCTTTTGAGGTGAGGGGAGTAAATACTTTTAAAGAAAAAGAAATCGCTTGGATGCTGTCTAAAATTATCTGAGTATTATTCAGCCATCAGTTGGTTAGTGTATTTTTCGAAGGTCATACTTCTCTCGCCTCTAAGAGTGTTCATTTCTGTCTTGTCGGTTTGTTGGACTTTTTCTCAGCTAGAAGTCAAGATATTTTTCATAAAACTCTAGCGCTGCGTCTTTCCAATTAGGAAGCGTAGTGAGATTGGAATGATTTCTGATTTAGGTTCTGTTCTTCGAGTTCTAGTCCCAGTCGAGTTGGATTATATCCGTAAATTTCTTCATACATGAGTCGATATCTTCAAGAGTTTTAAGTGATGTGTTTAGGTTATTACGTTCGTAATTAGGTGTCTAAAGTAGTCCCAGTCAATTTGACCGGTGATAAGTGTAGGAGAAAGAGAGTTTAGGGTAGGGTTTGTATCTAAATCAAGGAGGACTGGACTTTGTCCTCAAGATAATTTTGGTAAGACTGTTAAGTGAGGATGGAAGGTTCTGGGTTTCTGAGAGGAGATGCGACGAAAAAATCCAAGATGTTTAAAAGTCTATTTGTGAAATAGGGACTGCAGGTATATTCTCAAGGGGTACCGACGCGGTGAGGATTTCTTCTAAGGGTATTAGTTAGTGCTGAACCTGGATGTTTCGCGTTGTAATATCATCTAGCAAGAACATTATGACCAAAGGAATTGAAGAGAGAAATAAAATATTAAGAGGATATATTTTGACTAAGAGGACAGATAAAGGCGAATGAACATGATACTGGACTGGAAAAGAGAGAAAAAAATAAATACGTGTGGTATCGCGGGACACCCGGTAGGNGTCTACAGACCTCACTGCGTTCCAAGTCTGTCCCACATAATTATACAAAACAGCCTACTCATGATTTTATTTGTCAATGCTAATTATTAATAATGTATGTGGAAGTAGGGTTTTCTCAGAAAATGAGGGCAACGACAAGGTGGTCCTATGTATCTGGTCCTATGTATCTCCTATATGGTCCTATGT
Source organism: Gerris buenoi (assembly GCA_001010745.2). NCBI lineage: Eukaryota > Metazoa > Arthropoda > Insecta > Hemiptera > Gerridae > Gerris > Gerris buenoi. The sequence goes on along the minus strand of KZ651437.1, from coordinate 180,001 downwards.
ATCCCTTCTTTATTTAATAAATAATATTTTCAAAAGAGTCATACTGTTAAACTAAAAATAGTTATAAGATTTTCAAAAAATCACAAGCCTAAATTTTGTTTTACCAAAATAGTGTTTCAACCACCTACATCTTAAATTAAATGGTCCCTTTTAAAGGAAATTTTTTGCATTTGTGCATACCGCATTGCCGAATCTTTCTATCTTTATTGGTTTCAAAGTTGTAAAGCATTAAAATTCGAAATGATGTCAAAGCATATGTGTAATTCTCTCTCTCGAAAACTCAGGACTGTTTTCTAGTGGAGCGATAACCTTTTAGAGTGTTAAAAGTTTAAATTTTAAATGATTAATAATAGATTCATGGAATCTATGTACTAAATGTTCTTTATCTATGCACTAAATGTTCTTTATAAGCTTTTATTTAACTTCCAATGTATGTATGTATGTTCGGGTCAAATCTTGGAACTAAATTTTAAAGCAGTTATCCTTAACCGATTGAATTGAAATTTTGCATACACGTTTAGTTTGGATGACAATGCATGGTAAGCTAAGTGACATCATTCTAGATCCAATATGGCGGACAGCACAAGAAGCCGGACTAGTTATTTTTTAAGCACGCCCATGATATGGGTATCAAACGAAAGGGTTTTCTGAGAAGAATACGAATAAAAGCCAAAAGCTTGTTCTTAAAAATGTGTTTTAGATGAAATTATTTATGTATCAATTTTATTATTTAATGAAGTTATTGAAAAATCAATCAAATTTCGTCGAGAGTATAATCTTATTGGACAAAAAAGTTCAATTTTGATCTCCTAAATATGCCCCATGAATTTCATCATCAGGACTTGAGACACTGTGCATAGATAGTATGAATGTAGTATGGCTAAATCTAATAAACATAATACAATGGATTATTGATTCCATTTAATATATGCCTGCGATACTCTATGGATATAAAAGACACGTCTTATTGTATTAGGATAGTATGCATATAATNCAATCCAATGTTTGTGGGATTGTGACAGTATAAAAAAAGTGTTACGTTTTATACTGAATATAAATCATAGTAATTTTGTATAGGATTAATTATCAAATATTACTTGAAAATGTAAGACTCAGCAGAGTTATAGACAAGGAAAAATTATAATTATTTAAAAGTACAATTTAGATTTTTAATTGAACACGAAAACAAAACTCAACAATATTAACTATAACCTCATATAACCTACTTAGGTCACAATGCTTTTGTTTATTTTTTTTTTAAATTTTTTTTTTTAGAAGAGGGAATTGTTATATTATTTTAAAACTTAATGGCATAATAAACGTAATAAATATGTAGGCAACGTAATATATGTAGGCTTACATAATACAATGAAACTGACTGGTTGAATATATGTTGATAAAATATGATTCAAATGGAAAAACTAAAATCACATCATTAGTTTGCTCCTAAGTTCGTCTCTTGTACTTGCAATTGCATCTATTATTTCACGTCGAGTAGCCGAATTCCAAAAGCAGCTATATCCAATAAAAAAAGAAAAAATGAGATATCGGTACCCCTGGATTTGTTTTTTATGGCTCTACAAGGTTATGCAGTCCAAAACAGTTCCAAAAAAATTATAAACCTATTAAAATCGAGATTTAAATATGAGTGCGGTTACAAAAGCAGCTATATATACTGTACTCGGATTCAAAAGGAGCTATATTCATAACTGATCCAAAAACAGCTATATCCTATGTACAAATTATAGAGTTACTCTGAGTAAGGCTGCAAAATCATCTATATCCCTCTTTACACATATCTACCTTCTTTTAAACAGAAAAAATATGAAAGAAGAGAAAAAATGTAAACAAAAAATATTATAGTGGCTACACTGAATAATTATTTCTTTTGTTTATTACAAAAGAAAATAATAGCCTGAGATTATAGGGCTTTTGTCCACTAAATTAATTAATAGTTATTGATTGTTAAAAAAAAAAATTAACCTGATAACACAATTTAGTGAATTGCTAGACGTTTTTCGTGCTTTTCCAAAAAAAAAAAAAAAAAAAAAAAAAATCAAGTGGATATAGCTGCTTTTGGAATTCAGCTACTCGTTTGTTAATATTTTTGGTATAAGTCCCTTTCACAATTCATCAGCATTAAATAACTTCAAAATTCCTGGTCGAGAGAACATCATAGTCTGATTGAGAAGACAGATACAGTGTAGTAAAAGCACACGATAAGCATTGGAAACACAACGTTAGTATTAATTAAAAAAGCGAAGGTATTATCCTTCTTCATCATGAACAATATCTTCTATACATTCTCTTTCCAGGAAAAGCTAGAACATCATAATGAACGGCAAACTGCTTAGCTCAATTAAATCTAATCTGCTAATGTTTGTTAAATCGGGCGCTGTTGGTTAACGAAATCGTAAACACCAATCGTAAACGAAAATTCATAACCTTTAGGTGACCTTTTTTCAAAATGTTTTAAAAGTTTTAAAAATACAGATCATATATTATAGTGGTAGCTTTTTTAATCTCATTACCAGTTTAGAAAGATTAGGTGTTATTTAATATAAAGAGAAGTCTTTTATGATCTTTAATAATTAATTTTTTAGATTTTGGTGGTATTCATACCACGGAAAGTGTAAATTTTAATTTTAAATGGGAGATCCTTGCAAATATTATAATTGATATTATAATTCCTTATTCTTACAACAATAAATAAAAAAAATAAAAATGTNGAATTGAAGAGAGAAATAAAATATTAAGAGGATATATTTTGACTAAGAGGACAGATAAAGGCGAATGAACATGATACTGGACTGGAAAAGAGAGAAAAAAATAAATACGTGTGGTATCGCGGGACACCCGGTAGGACCGAAGTTCCTTACGCTTTTCATTAAATATAAATTATAAAATTAATTTTTTGGAACGAAGTTCCTTATTCTGGGTTCTGGGTTCTGGGTTCTGGGTCCCGGGAGTGAACCCGAAAAAAACGACCAAAATCACCGTCACAAAACCACCGTCACGCAAAATTCGTCACGAAATCTACAGATGACAATAACTTGAGTAAAAGTTCACCGAGTTAGTTGGAATTTGGTACACATGTTCAATTTACCAATGCCCAGGCTAAGTTCGTTGGAAAACGGTATCCGCCCAATCGTTCTCGCGCAACGCTCGCGTAAACGTAAGCTTCAAAAATGTTAAGAAGACGGGAAAAAGTGTTATTAAGGAAGCCTGTTACTTGCCTTGTTTTGTTTATTTTTGTTATATATGTCAAATGTCACTTATTTGAATCTAACATTCTTTAACAATCACACTCTTTAACTAATTTTTCTTATATTCAATACATAATATTTATTGTAAGATGCTTGCTTTAATGATACAAATAGCACTTTTCTTTTAATTTTGCCTTAAATCCGCTAGGTAAAAACAGTTAGTTACTTTTAATTTTGTCTCTTTTCTAACTCCGCCATGTATAAGTAGTTAGCAACGTATACGTACTTAGCAGTGTGATTTTATAATTTATATTTAATGAAAAATGTAAGGAACTTCGTTCCTACCGGGTGTCCCGCGACACCACATGTATTTATTTGTCTGAGTCGTTAAGTAAATAAAATTAGGGGCGAAATAAGGTTTCATAGTTGCCGTAGATATTGCCTGCTAGGTACAAACAGTTAGTTATCATGATTAACTTTTTACTCAATATTTAATACATATTTATTGTAAGATGCTTGCTTTAATGATACAAATAACACTTTTCTTTTAATTTTGCCTTAACTCCGCTAGGTACAAACAGTTAGTTATTTTTAATTTTGTCTCTTTTCTAACTCCGCCATGTATAAGTAGTCAGCAATGTATACGTACTTAGCAGTGTGATTTTATAATTTATATTTCATGAAAAATGCAAGGAACTTCGTTCCTACTGGGTGTCCCGCGACACTACACGTTTTTGTTTTTTTTTATTATAAAGTCACAGTTCCAAAATCAGTATACGATACTAACTACTTATACATGGTGGAGTTAGAAAAGAATCAAAATTAAAAGTAACTAACTATTTGTACTTGCGGATTTAAGGCAAAATTAATTGAAAAGCTTTTTATTATCTTTGAAGCGAGCGTCTTTTAATAAATAATGAATTGTATATTGAGAAGAAACTTAATGATGAATTTATAGTTAAAGGAGATGGTTGAAGAGACGGAAAAGAACAGTCCTCTCAGACTCCGTCGGCATATTAGTCCAGTTAAATATTATAATAAAAAATATAAATCACTAACTCACAAAAACTTTTGCTTGTATCAGGTTGAAATTTTACAGGCCTGTTTCAGTTGTATTAGAGGTAATGTATACAAAGTTTCATTTAAATCGTTAGGTTAGAACGGAAGGTCCTTTATCACTTTACAGCAGTGTCGGTGTTAGTTTTACTAAATAATGAATTTAAAAAAGTTGTTTGTCTCATTAAATAGATGAAGTTAGAATTTTTTCCCGTCCTAAAATTCCAATTTTAAATTTGAAGCTTAAGTTTACGCGAGCGGTGCGCGATAGATAACGTTGTCAAACGAACTCAGCCTATGCATTAATAAAATAAATATGTGTACCAAATTTTAACAAACTCGGCCATCTTTTACTTAAGTTATCGTCATCGGTAGATTTCGTGACGCTTGGTTGCGTGACGGTTATTTTGTGAGGATTTAAAATTCATGCTTAGAAGACTGTTGAAAGCTTTTGAGAGAGGAGGGTTAAAGTTAACACGGAGACGGAGAAGACTAAGTACCTGGTAGTTGGAGGGAAGGCCAAAGATATAGTCCTTGCTAAAGGTGTGATTAAGGCAGTGGACTCCTTCAAATACCTCGGGTCTATTAGCCATGAGTCGCGTCGGGTACGTGTCAGTTCGATGAAAGTTCCCGAGTTGTTCAACTCAAGCTCGGAAGGCTATAGCTATGCTGAATGGAGTTCTGTGGAGTCGTTCGATGGGAAGAGCACAAAGAAGACTATTCTGACCACTATTGTTGAAAGTATTTTAACTTACGGAGCAGAAGGGTGGACAGTGACGGAACGACAGAAGGACCGAATTAATGCTGTGGAGATGGATGGGCTGAGAAGAGGTGCAAGAATGTCCAGGTTGGAAAGAGTAAGGAATGAGGAGATTATGCGGCGGATGGAGGCGGACGAGACGGTGATAACACGTATTGAGGAACGGGCACTTCGTTGTTACGGTCATGTGAGGAGGAAGGGAGAGGAGCGTTGGCCGCGCGGAGTGCTGGAGTGGTCGCCACCCGGCAGAAGAAAGAGAGGCCGTCCCAAAGCGACCTGGAAGGAAGACGTCGTAAGGTCAATGAGGGAACGGAACCTGCAGGACGGAGTGGAATTCAGGAATAACGGGCAACCGCCTGACAAGTGGAGAAACCCTGTAAAGGAGGAGGATTTATTACGGTGATTTTGGTCGTTTTTTCGGATTCACTCCCGGGCACCAGAACGTGCAATAAGGAATTTCGTTAAAAAAAAAAAAAAATGTAAACACATTTTTTGAGAAAGTGTTTAAAGAAGGACAGACCAAGGTTTTGTGGAGATCCATGAGGATGGAAGTTTGACTTCAAACATGTATAACTATTTAAAGCATTTTCAGTAGTTTAAGCTGCTTGAAGATAACAATTACTGTTGGACCAGCACTTTCTTGCATCTTAAGAATCAAGGAGTC
>KZ651437.1:152588-163016 GCA_001010745.2 Gerris buenoi | reverse complement strand
TGAGTTGGGTATCAAATGAAAGCTGCTGAAGAGTAGGACACAAATATATATTTGCTTTTTTAAAGTTTGCATTCCTTATTGGTTTATTACTGATAAAAAACATTGTGACCCCCCGGGGAATCGAACCCGGACTCTTGAGATCGAAGATCAGAAATCATAATTACATAATGGGTATGCTTACTCATCTACAAAACCCTAAAAAGTACTTGGGGTAAGTACTTCCCTGTGATTTTTTTAACTTATTTTTTATATCCTGATAAAGGAAATGTATTGTTCTGAAGCCTCGGTTAATCGGTAATTAAGATTTTGTTTTACGCTATTTTTACACTTTTTTAAATTAAAGGTGATAATTCGCAGTTTTTTTCTATCAATAAGCACAAAATTAAAATGATGCTTTCCTGCAGTCCTTTTGTTATAAGAAAAAGGAAAAAGAAATAGTACTATTATATTGACAAGAGAATCACAGAATTGGATCACGGAAAGCTCCGAGTGCAGATAGGGAGTGAGACAGATTTACCACACGAGGTCGGGAAACAGGAAAAAGGTTTTGTCTGGGAGTAAAAGAATAGACGATGTTTCAACCACGAGGCGCTGAGATCCCGACGGTAAATTGACTTCGGAGGAGACCAAGGTAAAAAGAGGTATTGTCATGCTAAACATAGGACGGAACAGGTTAGTCTGTAGATATAAAGAGGGTGAAATCTAAAGCGAAACGAAGAAGATCAGGAAGAACTGATAGTATGGAGGAAGCGTCTTAAGGTTATATAGGAGAGGGGAGAAGTCAGTGATAAGGATAACATGTGGATATGTGGGTTGATTCTGTGTTTTAAAGTGTTAGTGTGTATTTGCTATGTAAATTATGTGGATGTGTCCCTGTTATATACCCTATACAATAGATTATTCTAAATTATTCCGAACCATTGCGGCCGCACACCTAAACCGAACTCCTTAAGGTATATGTGTGTAAGAGGAAGAGGCGAAGTCGAGTTTCCACTTAGGTTCTTTTCTCGTTTTTCCTAAACTCTTTCTTTCCTTTTTATCCTCTAGGTTTTTTCTCCGCATGTGGAAGATAAGGGAGGTGTGTTTTAGCCCGAGAGAGGATCGAAACCCAATCACACAGGCCGATACCCTTTCCTTCCTGTGGACTAGGGGAATGGGATACCGCGGCATTCCACCACGACTTTGACCCCAGCACTCTCATTCAACATATGCAAACTCTACCGATCCGGGACAAACTCTTACAAATCTCTTTACAGTATAGTGGTTGTACGTATCTCTGCCAAGTTTGAAATAGAACTAAAGTAATATTGATTATGTGTATGTATATGTTTTGAATTAAAATGCACTAGGTGATGCACCTGTATTTAACGAAGAGATAAAACAATGCAACTTTGTTTTTAAACTAGTAAAAAATTTGCGAGTTCATATTTAAAAAAAAAATACTCAAACTAGACTGAAACTTTTTTAGATTCTTAAAATATTAAAGAAAACTAGCAGTGGTTAAGATATTCACCAAAATGGTTGTGTTGTCAAACTATTCATGTTTAATGATTTAACACTTAGAAATTTTTAAGAATTACTCACACATAAAAATAATCAATAATTATTTTATCAAAAATGTTGCGTTGGCGTTAGTTGTCTCCAGAAACAAATACCTCGCAGGCTATGAATTACACACCCGTGACCAAACATCAAGTTACTTCCCCTCTTCAACTGAATATCTCAACAGTACCTTAAAACAAAATTAAATCCAATTTGATTTACCGAATCCGGGGCCCTCATCTCTCATTCTTAAACTGCCTTTCCAAAGCGATAAATCAGAGGAAATGTTTAATCGAGCCTTGTTTCTTTGACTATAAAAATAACAGCGGGCCCCTCATAGGATCTGTGGGGGTACCCACTTAACTTAACACATACTTAATGTACTGAAGATGAAGATGGTGTTACAGCCAGGGTACAATTAAAGACGATGGATGGCAGAGATTGGAAACAAATCATTCTTCATGCTATCATGATATATTCCTATCTTTAATTGTTGCGTAAGATTAATTTCACCTATGGTTTAGCAAATAATGAATGGTTGAATTTAAATTCGACATTTTAATCAAACTGCTATTGATTTAGAAGTATACGAAATCGTTCAGATTCGAAAACAGTATACCTAATTAATGTAAAAACTATCACCGTTTTTATCAGAATTAGATTGGTGTTGACAACAAAACTGTTCTATCACTAACATATCAACTTGAATTTCCAGAATAGTTATACATTTTCTACACTAAAAACCAAATCGTCCTGTAATGACTTAATAATGTTGACAATCAGTAGAAAGGAACAAACTAATAAAGACATAGAGGACACCAGAGTATTGGCACCAGTACCGGGGCATTTTAATATGCTTTTTCGAGAGGCGATTGAAATCGAGAAAAAGGGAAAATGGGTTTAACTCTAGAACCCCGCGATTAGTTGGCTGAAAACCACCTAATCGCCACCCTTAACACCAACACCCTTAACACATGCTAGGTCAAGGATCAACTTACCTACAGCCCAGTGAGCAATCCAACCTATCAAGCATCTCCTACTCCGGCTTTGGCTGATGAAATATCTGATGTAACAAGCAACAGATAAGACCAGAATTGAAGATATTAACTCCGATTTTGACCATTCTCTCTAGTCCACGTTGTCCCTCACTTAGAGCAATTTTTAAAACCCTGAAGATGCCTCCAGCATAGGAGTCGAAACGTCGGAACACTCTTCGAACATAACCGAAAGACCTAGAACCTAATGATGACATTAACCGCGGAAGCATACGCAAAAATGATAATATAGACATAAGTTTTGAGATTTTATAACACGTAAGTTAATTATTTTTGGTAATCTGCGATGGCTATATTATTACCAGCAGGTTCCTAACACTCTAATATCTAATTTATAATCTTTTGAGTTTCTTTCTTAACAAAAATTGAATTTCTGCATACTGTATATGATCCCTTATTGCATGAAATATTTTCTATCTTGCCCCAAATGTATCATATACAAGATCATTGCCTACTTTAAGATTGAAGTAACCATTTACTTAATTATTGCTTAACAAAAGGAAATCAGGATAATGGAGCATTACAAAACCTCCAAAATATTCTCCATTTAGATTTATTGTTCGTCGACTCAAAGAACTTTAGTGAACCCATAAAGAGAGTCTTGCATTTTTTTCGCAGTTCTTTTATGAGTTACACAAAAGCGCAGCTCTTTAGAGCTGGTTTAGGTGTTTTGTCGGAAGGCTTGCGTACTTCCCTCCATCCCCTTCCTAGCTTCAGGAGTAATATTTCACCTCTAATCATGTCTGTTTCGAAGCCCTTTTTACANAAAAGATTTTATTTTTCATGAGTACGTTTAATGTAAAGTTAATCTAAGCCCTTCTAATAAATATTAGCATTCACTTATAAGTGAGTGTAATTTATGTAATTAACATTTCTTTAATTTTTAATATTAACAATATAAATTGTTTTTGTTTTTTTCGTATTTTTTTTTTTAATTTCCTATGTTTAATGATAACTTATTGTGATTTTGTAAGTATTTATTTTCATTTTAAATATTGACAAATTAAAGTGAATCTTCTAACTCAATTTAGATTTTGTTCTTTCGAGAACATTCTACAGATTCTCCTATGCAATGAGATGTGCTAATGATCGCCGTATCATTCGGAGGAGTTTGTTCAAAGTAACTTCAAATCGCTTAAATAATGAGTATGGAGAATATTGACGACGATTAGACCTTTCTTGCTTTTTTCATTTTAAATATTCACAAATTAAAGTGTATTTTCTGGCTCAATTTGGATTTTGTTCTTACGAGAATACTCTACAGATTCTCCTATGCACTGATATTTGCTAATGATCGCCATATCACTCTCAATAGTTTGTTAAAAGTAACTTCCAACTGCTTTATATTGAGTATATGGGGATATTGACAATGATTAGGCTTTCAGAAGGTGGTTAGACGTGGTTAGAGGGCGGACTACCTGTTTCAATAGATGGGATTAACCCGGCGCACTTCGACCATAATCTTCAAAAAAGGGGCTGGCGCACTTCTACCGTAACCCGACCTTTCCCGGCGCACTTGGTGTACAGCCTATTTAACTACACTTCTTTCATGATGAGTCGTTATCACACGTTGGAAAAAAAACACTACAAATTTCATTACACTGAATTGATAAACATAGTATTCACTTAATATTCCTGCGACTGTGAGAGAAACTTAAATAAATTAAATCAATTCAGCCAGAATCTAAATGACACACTTTCAACAAAGGCTAGCCATGTATGATTAACAGATGACATGTGATGATTAAATGTAACCCAGCCCAGTTCATCTTCCCCACTTACTTTCTCATGCAGAATATATATTCTTTTTAACATCCGTCCCTATACATTCATTCGGACCAAATTGAGATGGGAATGATAAGGAAGAACTTAGAGTCTGAAAGCATTATTAAGAAGGATGGTTCCGAAAAAAACAGGGGTGTTTAAAGGGGGGTAAACTGATGATAAAGCGGGAGCTCATCAAGGTATCTTCCTTAGGTAAAGCCGGTGTACGTGCGGGCGCCACCCCGTCAGCGTACGCTCCTGACTCCGTACAAAGACCGTGTTACTTCCACCTCCCTTACCCCGTACAATATCCACTATTATCCGGGTCCATCTCGATATTACAAATGCGTCCTGACATCACACTGATCTACATATTGCATATTCTACTCACTCTTCCATATTATAGTTCTTTTTTTTTGTGACTTTGTTTCTTGGATTCTTGTTTTTCCCTCTTCCTGCTTTTGTTGTACTTACATCTTGTATATTTAAATAAAGATAGTATATTAACAATAGATATGTGGAATGAATAACCGAAATGATGATGGATAGATATGACTATTAAACACTGGACATGTTTTAATTAAACATTTTCCAGAAGTTTTACACAAATGTAAGATGCTCTGAAATATCGAACTTAACGAGTTCAAAAATTAAACCTATTTTATATTATCACAAACCATAACTAATGGAGAATGTGAAAGCATATCCAATATCCAATCCTTATATTAGTTACCTACTTTTCTCTTTTTGTTTTAATTGATTAATTTATCATTAACTAACTAGGAATCCTGGGAACCAAGTCATCAAACTTCTATGAGGTTTATCTAAGTTCGACAGTAATTCGAAGCAAAGATATTTAGATTCTGGATACTTTATGCCATCTCGGACAAAGTAGAGAGTTATCTTATATTTTTATTATTTTTTTTAGCCCTTTAGGTGAACTTTGCACAACAGCGTGATCAAGGAAGTTTATATTCTTTGCAATCCTCGCGAAGACATTCGAATCGTTATTGTCATTAAATCAGGAGAAAGAATTAATGAAAATTATAGTCTGTCACTTAGTTTGGCACATAGCTTCCTCACTTCCCGTCAAATGAATTAGAGAAGAGCTTATTAATAAATCAAAAGATAACTTCAGAGAATATAAACATTGGAAGAGAGCGATGTTTAAAAATGCTCATTTAAACATTAAGGTCTGATTTAATAGATTAAGTAATCTTTATCAATTTATACAGGTGAAATTTTGGGTTTTTCAAAAAGTAATTTTTGAAAAAAGTGTGTCTCATCGAATATATGGATTTAGAATCTTTTTCCATTTGTAATTCAACTCCGAGCTTAGGTCTGCGTATGGCGTATGAGAGTGAGAAAGGAAGAAGTAATTGCAGACGCTTAAATTAAATATAAGACCAACGGTGGTGCCTCTTAATCTCTTAATATCTTAAAACTTTAGTTCTTAAGATATAGTGGTTCGCAATAATATTGATGGTCAGAACAGACTAAAACACATATAAAAATAATATTCCCTGATGTCTGAGATGGATTAATGTCAAGAAATTTTTGAATTCGAAGACATAACCACAATCATGATCAAAATGCTTCTGATACCTTCGGTAAGCTCGAAATCAATATATGTTTATCTCACCTCATGTCTTTAATAATAATAAATAATAATAAACTAGTATTTGTTGTCTATTTCAATCTTTTCTGGACATGACTACCTCCAGAACCATATAAAATTAAATAAAATTGGAATTCACAATCTGTGAGAGACAAAATTGGAATTGTTGATCAACTATGTCCTCTCTGCAACGACAGAACATCAGTAATGCGATTTCGAGCTACTGGAATGCATCTCTCTCAGCGATGCTCGAGATAATCTGAATATACGACAAGGAGAAAATGATACATCCGAAAAACACGTATCCTCCGCTGCATTGCCCCAAGCTGGCGTAGGTTAAAATCATAATAATTATTTTAAGCATTGGGTAAAATTACATCCTTCATTAAGACATCTATAGTTTCATCATCATTCTTTTCTTGCTCTAACCCTCGTTTGATGAATTATCAACTTAATATTGCGCAAAAGACCAACGAAAAAATTTTTGTTGATTTCATCTTGACTATTATTCACAAATTTTAATGATATAGTAATTTGATGAATATTTAAATCTAATTCACAAGATACTTTAAACTTTTTATTTGGTTTTACTAATTTCTGTTGTCATAAAGTTTTAAGTATTTTGTTGACAAACAACAAAATAGATTTCAGACAAAATATAGACCCTCTTCATATAGTTAACCTCTAGGTTTCACCCTTTTCAAAAATCAACCCAAGACATTGTCCACTTCTTGTCAACGCATTCTTCAACAACCGACTTCTAATGGTAGGGAAAAAAGAAATTGGTTTTCCATTTTTGTCGGAGGTTTTCTTTGAAGTAAGTGAAGACATCTAATAACCCGACAATAAGCTCACTTATTTTACAACCTGACCTGTCCTTTTCTAGAAAGTAACAAAACTAGACAATTTTCAAGCGTCAAAATAATACAAACATGAGGTTCCATGGGTTAAGTCGGAAATCCTTGGGCTACGACCTAGCCCTAATAAAATTTTATTGACATGACCCTTTTACAAAAGTAATTTATCATTTTGTCAATGTGACAAATATTTATAGATTTAAACTCAATTTTATTGTTTTGTTTTTTTGTTTTTTTTATTCTTAAGTTTTATTTGGTGCATACCATGGCATTTTATTAGATTCAGAATTTCTTCTATCTGCCAATAATGTCTACAGATTAAGACAAATCCTTATGCTTTTGAACTAAGCATAATTTGATATTAAATAGTGAATCAGCCTTAAAGATCCATATTGACCATATTACTTTAAAGTTAGTCCCTACAATGATTGGCTAAAGTATTCAAAGCTGATCAGTTTAAATAGCTATTGTGTAGATGAAGGTGATCCCTAAAACTTTCTACTTTCCTGAAGTTGTGGGTCTATCGGGATATCCCCTTTAATATTTTTACTGAAATATTTTGCTATTAAAGATTAATTAATTAAAAGAAAAACCCCATCCCATAATCAATCTCCCAAGAATTCAAGGTGTGGAATGCTTTAGAATACTTATCAGACATGACAATTTAATGAAACATTTTAATCGGATAGGAATGAAAGATACTGGACACAGTATGTGGAGAATGTGAATTGGATGGCGATCACCAAACAACATGTAATGCCATGACAGATATAATTATGAACACCGATGAAACAGAACATGTTCGTATAAATCTAAATTATATTGGACTGCTCGTCGCCATATTGCCATATAGCTGAATCGGCTTCAAACCGGCGCGGCAGGGTGTAGGATATGAAAAGAATATTGGGATAACCCTCCCTGACCAAATTTACGTTTTTCAACTATTATTTTAGATATGCTGACTTGGCATATTTTTATTATACTTCCTAAACAATAAACTTAACACTACGTTTCCTAACCATTATTTTCGTTATCTTAACATAGTTTAATATCGATTCTTATTGATCCCTGTATATCTATAGTAAAACAATATCGAAAAAGATTATTTTCTCTTATGGTTTCAATTTGTTTAAAAGTATGGAGTTGGTAGTTAGTTTGTTGTAAAATATATTGCGGTGGGGGCTGCTGCATATCCTATCTAAATCCAAGGCTGATGGTACAAGCCCCTATATAGAGACCTAATCCACAGACCTTGGGCCCTTATATCTCATCCCTTATATGTTACCTACGCTATAATACCCTTAAACCTTTACACTCACATGGTTAAAGCATATTAACACTGACATACTTCTACCCTGGCAGCCATCTCTTAATCATTTTCAGTCCCCGTTATACCTCCTCAGGTTCCACACAACTAACTCCTTTCCCTAATCTCTTCCCTCAGTCTTTAAAAAGTGTTTACTTTTAAACATTTCTCCTTTCTAACAAAAACAAGTTGACACTACTTAGAATTTGAAATCTGTATTACCTGGAATTTTAAATATTGGTCAAGGTTTTTAAGTGAAGGCCGTGAGAAATGTAATAAATAATAATAATAATATTTGACATAACACCCCGTGACGGGCTGAATGAGCTACCGGGGACGTGCCCGTGAAAAAATTAATTGTAAAAAAATCCTCAATGAATATTAAAGTTTCTTTTCTATCGGTGTGATGTGTATAATAAATTGTTATATAAGTTTGTGGGCTGGATGGGGTGTCCAGACACAGAATTTAAACTATAAGTAAGAAGGAAAAGAACACAAAGATATTTTTGGTTGTTGTCTAAAACTCGACTAAAGATTATTAATTTGATAAATTGTCGAAAAGATATATTTACAGTGTCAACTGTAAATAAAATAAAATAAAATAAACAAAAATAAAATCAATTCTTCATGTTAAAAATATAACATTCGTGAACTTTTTTAGTAAAGATGTTATAGCTGACCTTCTTTCGTACAGTAGAACAATTAATTTGTTATAATACAGGGAAAACTGGCTGTTTGATTTTTATCGTGTAAAGCTTAAATTTTCCCGACATCAGGTTTGCGCAAACATCATATTTGCCCAAAATGTTTGGTCGTGTATGGGCGCCTTTAGAATGTAAAAGGAAGTATTTAAATATATGTGTTCATTGTTCATTACAAATCAGATGCATGAGAAATAACACAAACAGTCTCTCCACGAAAATTTAAAAAATAGAAACTCCTGTCAATCTCCTGCATGAAGTAGACTCACTACTCACTAAATCTTTATATTGTTGTAACTTTCTTCTTCCACAATACGCTCTAATGATGGCATTTTGAAGGCTGAAAGGTGATTTGACAATAGAAAAGGAAAATGCCATTTACGTGGAGATACTGTATGTGTTATTTCTTTAAGGGAACCTGCTAGGACGTTCCTATAATGTAGTAGATAGATGAGATCAGGTTTTAATGTAAAATAATTGCTTACGTGAAAATCTGAAAGTAAAATTTGGCTTTAGACTGATACGCAGCCTTTTCGCCTTCTTAGCTCTGATTTTAATAAATTGGAGTTACACCAGATATATAGTCTAGGGTGTTTACAATGCAATCACAGTCAAGAGTAAAAGTACATTTGTTTTTTCTAAAAAAATAATAAAAGTAACCAAGTGATTTAAACCATTATCCTACCTTTCGTTGGTTACTTCTATCATTCATTTTAATTGGCCATATGCTCATCTAAAGACTACGCCATAATTTTTTTTAAAAAACCCACGTAGTGACTTACTTTCAAGCAGTCAATATTTGCAAAATGTATGTTACATTAGACCAGAGATCGTTTATAAGACTCTTTCAGGACCTTAAAGCCAATTCGAGTTGGATTCGGCACGATTCGGTTCGGCTTTCGGCACCTCGGCAAAGCCGACCGGCACGTCCACACAAATTCGGCTTTGCCGATCGGCTCAAGCCGAATGATGCTGATTGGCACATTGTAAACTCGCCTTGCAGAAATATTTGTGATCAGGAAGAAATCCTAAACACGCAATACTTGTTAAACCGAGAAAACTCTAGGTATATATACCGAGGAATATAGGGCAGCCCAGATACAATCAATGTCAATAATATAGTGAGAAAAATTCATGTGTAAAGAGAACACCTTGTCATAATTATGATAAGTTGACTAAGTATGGAATTGAGTAGATGATATTTGTCATTAATGGCTACCGGTTCTGTTGTCAAAATTTATCATTAATTATTGTTATATTATTGTTTTTACTTTTCCTCACTATACTAATAGTAGGAAAAGTATTTTGTTGGTTTTTTTCTATCTTTCATAGAGTAGTAATGTCATTTTAATTTCTAATTTTAATTTTACTTTAACTAGCCGGATCGGTGCGCTTCGCGCACCTTATCCGTCTAGAAGTTGTGTAAATAATAATAAAAATAATATAATTAAGATATCTTTATTGTTACATGATTTCGTATTTTAGTAAAAGTAGGTTATATTATTTTTTATCAATTTTCAATTATTCTATTTTATACTACATTCAATTTTCAATTTTAGTTACAATAAGTCTATGTAACAAATTT
>KZ651437.1:111764-139275 GCA_001010745.2 Gerris buenoi | reverse complement strand
GGGGGACTTTAGGACCTCCCTGTATTTAGATAGATTATGGGTATGCTACACCCGCATTTAATCATTCAATTTTAAGTTGGGTCCCCCCAAAAAATGTTTCTGTGTACGCTACTGTCTGTCATATTTTGACTACTCGTTCTCATCATTTGTCGCAGGTGTGCGCTATTTTTGTTTTCAAATTAATTTATTGTATTGTTATGTTGTTCTCAATTGTTTTATTGTTATCCGGTTTTGCGATTCAGTGGAAAAATTGTTTAGACTAGACGGCGGAACTGTGATATTTAGTTCCTATATAGTTTTTTAAATTTTTACTCTCTTAATGTACTGACTTCACTGACTCAGTTAAACTGGAAGATATTTATTATTCATTCTAGTCGTTACTATATGTTTTATTCATGTTCAACACCAATGTTGTAGTTATCAATAAATATATTATGTTTTAGGCTTGATAATGGCCGGCTAGGCCGAAACGTCGCCACAAATGTAAAGATTTGGTCTTTTTCTTACTACCCAAATGGATCCACAACTTTAAATTATATATGTCCCTTATTTTTTACCGGTTCCAACGATATGCTATATGTCAAAAACGTACTTATACTTTTGGTATTATTAACCTTCAACGTTTCAAAATTCAAAAATCAGTAACTTCAAAATGGCGCGCCATTTGGTTAATTGGCCATTTGGTTGGCGCGGTTAATATCAACATGAAAGGTGGGCTTGTTTGTCGCACATACATTGGTACATTCGTGCCAAATTTCAACTCGATCGGACCATTTTTCGATTCTTTTTTTAAATGTTGCTGACTCAGCAAACTGAGTTCAAAATAGCGGAAAATGTTGATTTTTAAGGCAGCACAACTACGTGTAAGGACTGATTTTTCTGCCAAGTTTCAACTTCTTCTAAGTTCAACAGCTTAAAAACTGTTCGAGTTATACGTGACACAGACGCTCAGACAGACAGACTGACATCCAGCTAAAAACTACTCAAATCGTCTTAAAAACTCCCTTTATTTTAGTATTTAATTTAATACTAAAATTTAATTGTATTTAATTAAAATAGAACAAATATTCGGGGAAACTAAATTAAATTGGACCATATATATATTTTATTACATAATTAAAACAGGACCATTAAGCATTAGAATCCATATTAATTTTAAGTTTGAAGATGTATGACGTATTTAATAAAGTTACATATTTGACTGTAACCGAATTTTAGACCTGGAAAACTCCCACGTATGGGGAATTCATAAACTTTGGCACACGATCTCAAATGTACAATAACAACTAGAATAAGACTCTATTGAAAATAAAACACTTTATTTTAGAATAACCAGTAGTGTTAGTGAAAGTAAGGCTTATCTGACTTAAGGAAGTTACACTAAGTACTTTGGGATCTACCTGCCATAGACACTTTCAGGTAAGATTTTGAGGGGATAACTGTCTTTTAATAAATAAACTGTTAGTTTGTAAGAATTCAACACTATAAAATATGATTTTCCAACCTACCTTCTACAAGCAATGCTTATACAAGAACCCAAAAAATGTGTACCTAGTTTTTTTCAATAACGAATATTTGAACTTAAAAAATAGATATTATTTAATGATGATACTTTCTGAAACAGTCGTCAACATGAAAACTAAGACTTTAAAAAGACTTAGGCTGCAGAAATTACGTTCGATTGTATAGGGTAACGAATCAGACATAATTATTCGTTGTATACTCATATGGTATTCTGATCTTCTATTATTCCTTTATTATTATTATTCTTGTGCATACACTGGATAAAAGCTTTAGTTTGTTCCTCTTATGTATGGGTGGTTTCAGAGAGGTCTCATTTCCTAAAAAAATACAAGACACAACAGATGGATTAAATATACCACATTTATCGTGTTGACCAAAGCGATGATGCGGTGGCGGTTTGAATTTGATAATGTGCTAGTTTTGAAGGGAGGTAAGGGAGGAGAGAGCCGACCCTGCGGTTTTTGGGAAGCCAGCGCTCGACCGCTCGCATCGGTTCCACATTATCAGGAACCCCGCGTTTAAACCGCTCCAAAACCGCACTCACCGCTACATCACGCTTACATCAGCTTCCAACACTCCCATAAAACAAACCTCCAACACTAATATCATTCCAATCCTTTCTAATTTTCTACTTGATCCTCTTATTTAATGTATTTTAGAAACTCTCTCAGAATTAAGTAATTTTAATGTACCTAAAATTGGATTAAAAACAGCTTTTCTTTCTCTGGAATTACTGAAATCCAAATTAATTAGATAATTGTTTCAAAACTAATTGTAATTTTTATTAATTATGGGATGTTTATGATTGTAATAATGAATTATACACCTGCACCTCTAAGCTTAGTCCACACCGTGACTCAATGTTAAACGATTTTGTTTTGTTGCGGGGCTGAAACGCAACAGCGCAGATCTAGGCCCTCAACAAAAACGCGCAACTTGAGTCACGGTATCGACTTCTTTACTAAGCACACATTATATAGACTCTTAAGTGTTGTTTTAATGACCATAAAAGGAAACAATCTTTTTTATTTAAACGTTTCGGTCTTATACATACGAAATTGCACATCACCAGGCCTTATAACCTTAACTTTCAAGCATTTTTTAAACTTTTATTTTCCCCTAACTTCTAATATTGTAAATGTAATTTTTAAGATTACTTTGTTAGAACCAAAATAAAGATTTTATCTATTTTCCATAGGAAAGCCTTATTGTAGTTGTATCTCTTCAAAGACAACTAAACACTGATGGTAAAATGTGACTGAATGGCGTAAACAACACATATTGTAAGAAATTAAATATTGTTTAAAATTTAGGACACGAGATGAAGAAAAAGACAGACGAAGAGAAGAAACTATATACCTTTAGCAAACCTTTGATGAAGACCAAGATATAAACTTAGATGATAACAATCGATGTTCGAAAAAGACTGCAAAACCAGCAGAAGTGTTCTATAACTATTTATTATATTTACTGCCACTCTATTTCATGACTCACTCCATTTCTCAATGAAACGAAATGATTTCGCTCCTTGGATTACCGAAGAGAACAGAAGCATTGAGCTTTCTTGGAAGAACAAAGCAACTTTTTTGTCTCCAAACTCCAAATTCAAATTTCCATGACATAAATTTGTTTCAGATCTCATGGAATGCAGATTAATCAATGGCAGATGTAAAATATTATATACAGATTTATGTTAATTTGTCATATGTTTGATTATTTGAAAGAACAATCTTATTTTTTATCTTCAGTTCTTAATTTAATTATTCCACACTTCCAAAATTTAAAACTCATGTAAACAAACATCAAGATTTATAGATGATACCCTAATTTTTGTAATCTACCTTAATTAAAGGTGATCTAATTCTATATTCTCTATTTTGACCTATAGAAAAAAAAAATCCTAAGCTGTAATAATATGTCCTTTCTTTTACATTTTAAAAGAAAGGACATTCCGTTTCCAAAAATATTCGCAGATGACAATACTTTTCTTATGATTGATATACTATGCGGGTTGACATGAATTTTTAAAACAATTCTGAGACTGAATTCAATGAAACAAACCAAGAATATCCTCAGATAGATATTCTATGATTGGACCGTACTCTTTTGATTTAGCCATGTGATTCTGTTCTAATAGAACAAAACTTGGAGTATCCAGAGAAAAGTATTATAAAGGAACATGTTCTTGTTGGGGTATTTATAAGGGACAAACAAGGAACCGTGTTCAGGAGCCTAAATTAAAAAGTAATTAACAAACGAGCCCGGGCCCAAACGACCCGAAAAGACCCGAGCTACCAATTTTTTGTACTTTTTTATTCGCCGTAAAATCCTAATTAAACCCTCAGAGGAGGGTTCAGTGCTTCGTGTGTGTTTGATGGTTTTTTTCCCAAAGAGGTCTCTCGTCGGCTAGAGGGAAAAATACTCAAAATACAGGAATAGGGTAACAGGGTGGACGTTATAAATTTTTTAGGGTATGGGGAAGGTTTTTTTTATAAAAAAAAAAAGTGTGGGAGGAGTAAAGAGTGTGTGTAGTGTAATTAGATCGATTTCTTTTTGGAAGGGGTGGGGAGTAGGAGAAGCGGCGGAGCACCACCGGCATAAAAAAAGGGAGAAAAAGGAAGAGGAAAAAATTCGCAGGGAAGGGGGTGGATAGACGTGTCAATTATAGAGGGTTGGGTTTGAGTTGGCCGGGGGTTGGCCGCAGGAACACGACCGGGGGGCCCGACCCTCCAATCGGAGGAAAAAATCCCCCACTACCCACCCCCTCGGAGCCTCGGTGCAAGTGTGCGTGTGTACGTGTACTGTGAGGCCACGTATCGACACACGGGTCCCCCTTCACACCGACACACCGGCACCCCACTACCAGACCTCAGGGGGGCTCCGGCGAAAAAATCCACGGATAGCTTTTCAGTCGTGTCCGAGACGGCGCCGTGTCGTGCCACAGACATCTCCCCCTCATACCCCCCTCGATTTAAAAGTGCGCTACACCGGATCATGAGATTGGACTATATTATGTCGCCGGACACGGGCGAATTGTGTACCGCTTTGGCCGCTCATCACGGCGACCTGGTGCAAACAGGGAGCCCGGCTATTCTTTGTTCGGCTCTTCCGGCCCACTGGCGTTCCAACAAATCTTTGCCGTCGGCATTTAAGGTAGTCGCGTTGGACGACGTGACCGACGGTACGGTTGTCACCGTGAGAGCCGGTAACGACGAGAACTACTGTGCAGAGCTCAGGAATTCAACGGCCGTTATGAAGAACCAAGTTGCTAAATTTAACGACCTCAGATTTGTTGGAAGATCTGGCAGAGGTAAGCCCAGCATCATCCACTTAAACTTTTTCGTAATTTGTTCTTTTGTCGTCTTGAAAAAGCAATATTTAAATAAAAATATGGGGGTCGACGACTGAGTTTTAATCAATTATGAACTGATTCTCAAATTTGATCTTAAATCCTAATTATCACCTGCCTCAATGTTTGATAACAGCTTCTTACCAATATCTACTGTATCTTCTTATCGATTGACTAATGATTATCAATTCTTCCCTAACTAACTGAACAATCTCAAATCAAATTATATTTGCACCAAACTGCTATGATTTCATTTTATTATCTTAGTACGACAAAATTACGAGGATATACGTTATGTTCACATCTTGAGAAATTATCCTATTTTCAAAGAACTTGCTGTGAGTTGCTTTAGACACTGATAAGAACAAATATCACAATATCTGCTTTTCTATCTGATCATTCATTTCTCTCTCTTAATATTCTCAGCCTGTAATTTTTTAATTATACATATTTTTATTGTCTTTGATTATATTTTATACATAATTTAATTGTCAAAGCTAAACCACCTTCAAAGACTACCTTTTATTAAATGGATAATTCCAAATACTTCAATATAATTATTAATTAGTTATAATTACCTTAATGAAGAGTTGGAGAAAGATATTTAAAGCTTATACGTTTTGTTGTTCCAAAGCTGATATGATAGTATTAACATTAAAGCTTTGAACTGAATTGACAGTATGCGGTCACCTTTAGCGCCTTTGATCTCTTTAATCTGTCCAATAGTGAAACCGCGTTTACCAACCCTTGCTTTCCCATAGCTCGACCCTAGCCCAGCCGATCTCTTGATCCTAAATTAGCCCGTTTAACACGTTCAGACTCCTATCTCTATGTAGTGCTCACCAATTAGTGTGTGTATATTTATATGTGATACTTGTCGTCATATTGCGATTATAGTACCTATATGATAAATGAGTCTTAGCATTCACGATTATTAAAATAAAAAGTATGTTCCTATCGCAAATCTTAAGGTGTATTATTGTCTTATATAAAAACAAGGACTACCTCAAAGTAGTATTAACTGATTAGGTATATAAATTAAATTGTAAACTTTATTGACAGCTATAATGTGTAGTCAAATTCAGTTTTTAGGAAATCCTGCTAGGACCTTAAATTGAAAGTAGATCAACATTTCCCCAAGCTTATTTCCTAGTTATATTAAAAATTTGAATTCATTGATAAAGAGTAAATAAACAAACTAACATAATATAATTATTATTGATACATAAAGTTTAGAATTTCTATGATTGTGAATGAACTACTAAACTAACAAAACACTACACTAAACCAACACGAAATACGATGATTAACTAGAATCTGAATTTATACTAAAATTTCTTAATTTCTATAATTTATTTGTATATGAAAAATCTACTAAGCCAACAAAAGACAACGCTAAACCAACACAGCACACGTGTATCGTCCACAGCATATCAGTTGAAGAAACAACAATTTTTACATTTATACACGAAAATCATCATTGTTTCTTTTATGCAAATGCTGATAATACAGTCAAAATTGTCGACTTAAGTACTCTAAAGGTACTTTTGGAGGAAAAAGGGCTTACCCTTATGCCAAGTTATACTATGATTATGCATCTGGAGTGTGTTTTTTATTTTATTATTTTTTTTTTTTCCCCCATATAAAATCTCAGCGAGATCAATTTAAACGTGTCTGAGATATATTTTAGTTACTTTGGAAAGGTTATCGGTAAAACGGAATAATGTCAATAATAGACCTTATTATAAATGAGTTTAAATACAGTTATTTCTAGTTTCCCATCTATAAATTACTATGAATGGGTTATTAACTAATTATTATTCCATTTTTATTATTGGCGAAAAATTATTATTCAGAGATAAAGGAATTAAAAGCCTCGCGTTTCCAATATGTCGATCCTTCATAGGGTTTATTCTTAAGCTGACTATGAAGATGATTATATTTTGTTATGTGTTACATATAAGGAAGCTAATTTATTTGACTTATTCTTATAGTTGGTTATCTGAATTTAAATAATGTTACTTTAACCGTTTAGGAAATGTATTTATCCTACTCAACTTCTTAGTTTTCATTTATACAAAATTCAGTTTTTACTCACGTAATATGATATACTCTTATGCTGTGGTAATCTCTTTTCTATTTATTGCTGAAATATAAGAATTCCGGTAATCTCTTTTCTATTTATTGCTGAAATACCAGAATTCTTATATCGTGAGCTTCAACAACCGCAAAGTCTAGATCTTTCAGAAGAGACCACAATCCGAATTTTGCAAATTTCTATGTTTCGTTTCGAAATTATTGCAGGGGCAATCTAAAGTCAGTTGACATCTGAAGAGTCAGAGTTTAGATTAAATCTTAAATAAGCCTTTCGTTCTCAACTCGAAGTCTACTCTTATACACATGCATTTTATTAAAATCGGATTAGTAATTTACACTACATGCGTGTGGCATGTGCACGATAAAATATTTTTTTTGTAGCTTGAAAGCACACAACGTGTACACATACAAAATTCATTAAAAATCTAAAGATCGACATTTTGTGACATCGCGATACGACGTTTCAACCCACAATATCCCTAAGCTAACATATCTACCCTCTAAGTAATGAGGACCTTGTTTATGCAAATTTAGCAGAAAAAAATAGAACAATAACAAAGATTATACATTTTGATTTTATATTCATTTTAATAAATAGTATGCTTGTTGATTAACTTGTATACATCAACAACAACATCTAATATTCATCTACAACAAAGATTATACATTTTGATTTTATATTCATTTTAATAAATATTATACTTGTTGATTAACAAGTATTTGTCAACAACAATGATTATACTTGTTAAATTATATTCATCAACAACAATGATTATACTTGTTAACTTATATTCATCAACATCATAGATTATACTTGCTGATTTACTTATATTCTTAACATCAATGATTGTACATTTTCATTAACTGATTTTGATTTAATCAAATATTTTACATGTTGTTTAAGTAATAATCTTCAATAACAAAGATTATACAAGTTGATCAACTAATATTCATCAATTACATAGATTTTTCATTTTGATTAACTAATAAGTATGTATCGATAACAAAGATTGCCTATAATATGTCATTTAACAAATATTAACTTGCAAAGATTATAAATATTATATTCATCAACTAATATTATCTATAATATTTTTCAACAACATATGAACCCCTGATGACATAATCTTGTTAAATTTTAATCTTTGTAAAACGGATCATAAAGAGACAATTTACCGAACAAAAAAGACATAAATACTTCATTAAAATACGTAAATAGCCTGGTAAAAGTCAAATTGGAACAATTATTTCTCATCTATAACTGGTTTGTTATTGTCCTCTTTTAAAAACATATAACTTTTAATTGGATTCCAATTTTCCAGTTGGTCATTAATTGGGTATCGTCATTTTCATAAGGTTTACTATACCACACAGTAACGTAAAAAGTTTAAAATAATGGTCAAAAATAAAATGTTATTAATATGATACAATTATTCTTATCTTTATATTTATATTATTTGCCTGTTGTAGTTCATTTGATAACAGGCTTTTAAAAAGGTTTTACCATTCTTATATTTATACTTGAATTTTAATGCTCCATAAACTATAGGCTTTAAAATAATTATGAAATTTTCAATATTCATCTGGTTTTTAAATTCGATTGAGATTCATATATTCAAAAAATTATTTTCATTTAAAAATTGCTAAATTCAGCTGCATGCCTGAAGAATTAATGTCAATTAAATTAGCGCCAATTAAATTAAAAAAAAAAAACCAGACCGCAAATACAGATCCTAATATGCCAAAGCGTTTTTACCAATTAGGCTACGACGATAGACTGATTGATATCACACCAAATGACACAAAACGTAAAAATTCCAAATATTAGCGAAATAAGTTTCGACTCAACCTATGAGTCAAACATTTCAAATTCAGACTACTTGATAAGATTGATTAGTCTAGAATGGTGCAAATTTTGACCTAATCAAGAATAAAAAATGTCTTTAAATTAAGAAATGTAATTGCAATTATATCAACAAACTAAAAAAATTAAAATAAAAAAAGATTAAAATCTTTGTTCAATATAAAGGCAGCTAGATATACATTAAATTTTAAAAGATTATAATATTATAAATCATGGAAAATTCATGGATCCCCGCAACTTGAATAAGAAGTAGATAGTATAAGCATTATATTAGTGCTGTTTGTTTTAAGATTTACGTTTATTTACTCCGATCAAATTTAATTTGCGTAAATAAGATAAACCTTTCTTATTTTTATATAGAACAACGAACAAGTTGTTTATATTACTATCCATAAAGTATGTATACTTTTAATTTTATAAATTAAACCACTTCAGTTAATTATAAATAAGCTAATTTCCGTAAAGTAAACCATTTCAGTTAATCATAAATAAGCTTATTTTCATAAAGTAAAACATTTTAGTTAGTCATAAATTATCTTATTTTTATAAAGTAAACCATTTCAGTTGATGAAAAGCTATATTGACAAAACATTTTTCGATGACTTCTAAACGTTTTTTAATGTTTTCGCTTCTAAAGTCAAACATAAATTATATTTTTAAAGATAAATAAATGACAGATCGTTTTGAACAAAAAAAAAAAATTAGTAAAGAAATTACGTCTTTGAAAAACAAGGGAAGAAAATATTTGAGGGGTCAGGAATAGACCAAACCAATCAAATCTATTCCTGGTTCTTAAAAATAAAAAGTGAAAAAAACAACACAAAATCCCTCAAAACTCAGGGCAACATCAACATATAGGCGGCAGAGATGCCAACCTCACGCCAACTAATAATAGACGGGTGGAAAGGCAGAACGAAAAGCAGGGCTGGCTGCCACATCACTCGGCGTAAAATCCTTGAGGGGTAATAAATCCGACCCAACTGGCGGCCAGATCTCCCACCCTGATTTCCTAACACCCAACTTAGATACAACTTTTAAATACCTCTCTCTCCTCGACACCGTTTTACTCGCATAAATAAAAAAGCAACGTCTATAATCCACCGGATCATAAATGTCTGCTACTAAGTCAAAATATTTTGAAAAATGCACAATTTTATATTTGTTACTTCCTGCAATCGGAATCCCTCGTGCGCTATGTTAAAATGTAAAATAACCAACTATTTTGTCTTGTATTTTTAATCATTTACTGTTAAACAATCGATTTGTTAGTAAAATACCAAGAAAATGTTTGTAATACAAATGAAATTCTTTTCAGAACACACACATATGCGAATTTAACACAAATAAACCATTGTATACTAACTTTAGAAAACACCAATTGTAGAAATACATGTTTTAGCTGATCTACAATTTGTCTTTATGGTTATTTCATTATTTATTAGTTCAGGTTTAGAAATCTAAAATGATCGGAAACATTCCGTCATAAGTATAGCAAACTACCAAAACTATCTGGCACAACAGTGTGTATAGAGTTCCTGCCAAAGGTATAGCTAGATGTCCAGAAGATTGCGTGTAAGTCATCAAGCTAGAATTTTGTGAACAAGTTACTTGGTGCCATTTAAAAATATGTTGTCAGCTAAGTTCGCTTGCTCGGGACATAGCTTGGTTATAGATATTAGAAAAAAATGGTGGAGAGCGTCCAAGTCCACCATTTGTGGTGGACAATGCGATTTTCATGATCAAACATATTTTTGAGTATTTATTCTCAAATATAAAATTATTCTGAGTAAGAACTTATTTAGTAGACCAAAAATCGAGTTAATAATAGTTCGTCACTTAATAGGTTAGTTAGTCAAATATTACGCCAAATCATAGAGGCCACCAACTTGACTTTTGAACAACAAGCTAATACTCAGGGTCATGAAAATCACATTGTCCACCATAAAAAGCGGGACATGGCCGTCCTCCGGCGATTTTTTATTTTCAAATGCCTATTGCCAAGCTATGTATCGCAGACGAATTTAACTGACCGTATTCAAAAGGCACGAAAGGTAAAAGATTTTCTTGTACATTAACTTCTAGCTTGATGTTAGTCAGACATTTTATTGCACGCTATCTCTTGAACTATATTATTCGACGTTAAACTTATCACTTTCAAGTTTAACTGTCTATAGATAATACAACTTAAAATTGGTTTTACTTAATTACTTATAAGTAAATTAAACTAAGTAAGTTAAGTACTTATAAAATCTCGTTAAACACATTCTTCACTTGATTATTAACATTGCCATTCTTAAAAGATTTAACACCACCTGTGTTGCTTGTTTCAGGGAAGAGTTTCACGTTGACCATCGTTATTGGTACTGCGCCATGTCAATTAGCAGTTTACACCAAAGCCATAAAAGTCACTGTCGACGGACCAAGAGAACCCAGATCAAAATCAACAGGTAAACATATTTCTTAAGTTTGTTCATTATTTTTATCAAGAGTTTGACGATGGAAGCACAAAATATAGCCGTATCTAAAACATAGCCTATTTGAAAGTGACTTTTATTTCTTGGTTTTCTTGTTTGATTTCTAAGTTAAAATGCGCGGAAAAATTCGTGTTTATTTTATACTAGTAGTTCTGTGAACAATAGACCTCACTTCTAAAAACAAAACCAAAGAAAAAAAAACCCATAAACATTAAATGATTTGAAGGAACATCCATCCCAAAAATTGATTTTCTTAAAGTATAAATTCATAAAAAGAATTAGCTGGTCGAATATTTCATATAAACCGTAAATCTGAGGAAAGTAGCTGGAATGTGATATTTTTCTTTTAAAGTTTAAACTTGTACGATCCACCCCTCCCTTGCAGGTTTTGTATGATTTTCATTAGCCCTTGCTGAGGGTTACAAAGAATGCAAATGAAGGCAACGTGAGGGAACGGGGGGAGGTTAGTGAGAGCACGGGGTCTGTAGCGGACAGAGCTTTAATAAGGTTCCCCTGATTAAACGCTACCATCTCCCGACCTCCCTTTTGGTTGCCACAATTTATAAATCTCGTCTAACGGTCTCTGGTCACTGGCCACTATGCCACATCGGCCATCCCGTTGCCCTTTAAAACTAACAAAATACAAGAGGTAAAAACCTACATGGAATGGTTCCCTTACATCAGGCAAGCCTTTCCTTTTTTGGGGTTTTTGTTGAATCCTTTGTAGGAAGCTCCCTCATACATTTTCGGTAACCTCGGAACTTTCCTATTAATCCTCAAACCCATAGCTGTATTATTATTTTTTTCCTCTCTCTTTTGAAAAGGTAGTGTAGGTTGGGAAAAGCATTTCTCCTTTTTATATCAAAACCCCTTTATCTTAGAGAAGAATAGGCGAGTTTAAAAAAAAAAATAAAAAATAAGTTGAAAATGTTGAAAAAAACAAGATTTTTTGGGAAGAAAAGAAGAATTTTTATTCGAAATGCATTGATACCTTAAGTAATGACTTCTACCAGTTATTTAGTATTCACAAAATTTCATGAATAGTACTCTTAATAACAATTACTACGGTTTAAATGTACATAAGCCTATACAGTCTCATCTACTCATAGACTTACTCTTGTCTTTGACTGTTGAATGAAAGCTGTTTTTGAGGTCAAGGAAACACTTAGCTAAACATTTGGTTTTATTTTACTGTCTTAACCGACCATCCCTTATTATGAAAACAAGAAACCAGAAAACCCATCGAGCCAAAGAAAAGAAACAAATCATAAAAAATACAACAATCAACTCAGAAAACAGGGCTCGCACGTGGCGGACCAAACAAACAAACTTTAGGTACATTCCAGTACATCCGGTTTCAAACCGTAGAGGGGTTTCCTGTGGCGTTTTCTTTTTAAAGTTACTATAATAAAAACATGTAGTAGAAGAATGCTATGTGTCGAGTTATGACTAAATCTATTCGCTTTTTATGACTTGTTGTACTTAAAAATTTAGAGTATTATCAAAGTTATTTTGATTCACCATAAATATTCCGTTTGTGGACGAGATTAAGAAAACTTTAAAACAGAGTTAATTGCTTTCAATTAACTCCCATCGTGTAAGTGTTAATGCGACAACAACTTTGACTCAAAAAGCAAATGTCTTTTTGATCTTGGACCTTTTGATGTTCTTTTAACTCGCATCTTAAAATTCTTGCGCTTGAGACTAAGAGCGAAGTAGTAACTGCTGGTGTGCGTGCCCTGAAGAGATTGTTAGGGTGTTGAATGGATCAGGCCCTTATAGGGCTGATTGCTGTGCTTCGCACCCGTGTTCCCGTGTAGGTGTGTCTGTGTGATTGCCCTAATGTTAGTAGCAGTGTGTAAAAGTCCCTTATTGTCGTCGCGTATTGTGTCCCCGTGTATATTGTTCAGCCACAGCTGTGATGTCGCCCTCCCTCTACGCCCTACGACCCTTCCCCTTATGGCTTACTCTTTGTACTTTTTACTCATACTGGAATTATAGTAGGGCACATACTACTTTAAAGCCGTACGATAGTATTTAAACCTTCCTGGTAGGTTTTTATGTACAAAGATATATCTTATTTTCTATTCTATAATAGAGGTCTGCAGACATTTATAGGATTTAACCATCTAAGAACCTCAATTTATCTAGGTTTGATCTTTATAAGGTCTTTAGTTAGTGTAATAATATACCTATAAATTGCTATGTTGTAGTTTGTTTCCTGTTTTAGTTCGTGCTTTAAATTGAAATCTAGAAGTAACATTATTCAGTCTGTACTCAATAATGATAAAATCTTTCAGGATGTAGTCTTTATTTTTAAACTTAAACTATATCCGGATGGTAAAAAAGAGTGTCATTTGCTTTTACACTACATTTCTTAATCGCTACCCAAATTGTAAATACATAATAGCTATAAAATATATCCAAGTAGAAACTATAAAATATATAACTTTACCTTCGATAAGCTGGGAAGTAATTTTATTAAGTTAGTCAACAAATTATGGCAATGACAAAAAAATATGAAATTTTTAATCAAACTTAATTTGAAGTATGTATTATATTTTAAATTTATTAATTTCGTCTTCGATATAATCTACAATATCTTAATTGCACAACGCCATATTTAGTTGGCATACTGTGGTGCAAATGTTAATTAAAACGGCTGGCCGGTAATTTCATATTTTCCTTCTAAATTTCATTTTAATTTTTAAACAATTTAAAAGCAATACATCTTGTCAAAACCTGCGCGGTTTTTGCAAAATGACAAACCACGTTGATAACACGAATGATTATCCAAATTTTGGTTTAAAAATCACTTAAAAACAATAAGAATCAAATCATTTTCATATTAATGCTCTAATTGTGTTACCTTGATTAAATAATGGTTATTTTATCTTGCTGTAAATATTGTTTGGAGTAGATTTTACGATAGAGAGAAAATTGTAAATTTGATAAGGATTTTGTTTCCATGTCCGTATCGAGTGACACCCATCAGAGATACGTGTGTTTTTTTAATTCAAATATGAATTGCATAGGGGGGAAAAAATGAACAACATCGGCGTTGTATAATTGCAATCAAAAATTTAATTCAATCTCAGCAAAGGTTTGATTGTTTAGTGCAACAATTGAAAATTGATGGGAAGGGGGGTTGATGGATTAAACGAATATAAGCTGGAGTTAGAGAAGCTCGGATTTTTCCTCCAGAATAAATAATGTAAATCAATGTTTGTTCAAATTGCACAATCCGAAATAGGGAAATAAAATTGGGTTTGAAATTGGATATTGACATAAAAAGAAATTAATTTAACAAAAAAAAAAAAAAAAAACCTGAAAGATTAGATACGAAAATGTACATAGTTTCAACACTTCCAACAAAAATGTGTTATTGTTAGTAAAAACGAGTAAATTTCATATATTTTGCTTCTGAGCATACTAAAGGAAACAGAAGTATTGAGATCGTTCTGAAGAACTATATAATTTTATGGCTCGGGTTTTAAAAAAATCCGGGCATTTCAAAATTTTTGGTGTCGTTCCAGTCTATATGTCTGGCGGTCGGTCTGTCTGTCGTTTACTTTTTAAAAATTAAAATATATATGACTTTTATGAAATTTGGATGGTACCTACAAAGAATGCCCATAGATGGAACATCTTTATTTTAACCGTCTACTTAATTTTAATTTATACTTTTATTTATATGTAAAATAATTGCAAGATAAAAAGAACTTTTTATATACTACGTTATGAAATTTTCTTAAACCGTGCCATCGATATATTTGAAATAATATAATCGATATATTTCCTGTTTTGCTGTCATTTATTGTTTATTTCTTATTTATAAAAATCATAAATTTGAAACCTGTCAAAATGAAGATTGTAAATATTATGGGATATGACAAAACAAATAAAATAACTTGCGGATTTTTTCCGAACTAACTTTTCATTCAGCAAATTTGCTGAAAACGAATTAAATTCTGCTGAAAAATGACTAAAAGTATTAAAATAATGCATTGTCATCGTGTTCTGAGCTGTTCTGAAAGTTTCAAATGTCTAGCGACTCGGGATGTTAGTTAAAATTCGATTGCAAGATTTGTACCGGACAAACAAAGAAACAAGAAACCAAGTTAATAAAAACGTAGTAAAAATCAAAAACAATTTTGAAACATAAAAATAAAAGAGGGATAAAGTACGCGAGGAATAAAGTAGCTATGTGCCACACTAATTAGAAGACTATTTATATAGGATGATAAAACGTTAAATGTGAATATTTAAAGTGATCAATTTTAGTTAGGTATTGATATACCTTTTAAATGAGGGTATATTTTCTTAATAATTATCTTTTACGTTTCACTTGCTCATTTATAATTTTTTTTTTTTCACTTTTTACATACTGCATGCAGTATATATTACACTAAGAAAGCAATAATGCAAAAATTACCTATTAGATAATCTTTAATATGCTGAACAGCAGGTTACTCAAGTATTATCTATAATCTATACCAAGAATTAATATTTCAAACAGTTTACAAATAAAATTTTATCAAAAAAATTAACATTTTTAATGTTAATGGAAAAAAATAAAGTGAAATAAAGGATCAAATTACAATTAATAATATCAAAGGTAACAAATCGATTTAATTGACAAATTAAGAGAGAATTTATAAATAAATAAGGGGGTGATTTTTAAAATGAAATAATTCATTAATATGTATAGAGGAATGTATTTTAAATGTTTCAATACTTATTACCATCGAGGTGGTATTTTATTTTTTCCCTTTTTATCACTGAATTGACAATTATTGATCCCTTTGAAGTATACGTCGTTTATAATTAAATGTTTTTTACTCTTCTTGTTTGTCGAATGATCATTTCCCCCATTACATTTATAACATGT
Organism: Gerris buenoi; assembly: GCA_001010745.2. Lineage (NCBI taxonomy): Eukaryota > Metazoa > Arthropoda > Insecta > Hemiptera > Gerridae > Gerris > Gerris buenoi. Next base: position 123,076 of record KZ651437.1, on the reverse strand, counting down.
AATATTTATCAATAATGAGATCAAATTAAAGTCGATTTAATAATATTGAACATTTGATTGACGATTAATGTTTTAAAAGGTAATTAATCAATATTTTATAAATTACGGCAATGATAAAAATTATGAAATTTTTAACTAAACTTAATTTGAACTATTATAGTTTTAATTTATTAATTTCGTCTTCGATATAATCTACAACATCTCAATTACCCAACGCCATATTTAGTTGGCATACTGTGGTGCAAATGTTAATTAAAACGGTTAATCTGTAATTTCATATTTTCCTTCCAAATTTCATTTTAATTTTTAAACAATTTAAAAGCAATACATCTTGTCAAAACCTGCGGGGTTTTTGCAAAATGACAAACCACGTTGATAACACGAATGATTATCCAAATTTTGGTTTAAAAATCACTTAAAAACAATAAGAATCAAATCATTTTCATATTAATGCTCTAATTGTGTTACCTTGANGATCAATTTAAATTAATAATATCAAAGGTAACAAATCGATTTAATTGACAAATTAAGAGAGAATTTATAAATAAATAAGGGGTGATTTTTAAAATGAAATAATTCATTAATATGTATAGAGGAATGTATTTTAAATGTTTCAATACTTATTACCATCGAGGTGGTATTTTATTTTTTCCCTTTTTATCACTGAATTGACAATTATTGATCCCTTTGAAGTATACGTCGTTTATAATTAAATGTTTTTTACTCTTCTTGTTTGTCGAATGATCATTTCCCCCATTACATTTATAACATGTAATATTTATCAATAATGAGATCAAATTAAAGTCGATTTAATAATATTGAACATTTGATTGACGATTAATGTTTTAAAAGGTAATTAATCAATATTTTATAAATAATTATATATAATGTTCATACTTTTATATTTCATTGGTTTGTTTTATTGTTCATTTTATGCTATAAAAATAAAAGTAGATATTAAAGGGTATAGGTGCTGAAAAAAGTAACTAATGTCAAAAATTAATACATAAGATAAATGATTTGATGTGAAAAATATAATTACTGAATTAAGTTGCTCCAGGAACTCTTTAAATTTATAGCTAAACTTCTCTCCTATACTTGTTAAATTATTAGTATAATATAAATATATTAAATAAGTTAACATATAGAAGAGTTATTTTTGTGTTTAGTTTAAATTCTTCCAAAAAAATCTTTTATAATCCACTATCATACATTCCAACCCAATTTTACCAAATTTATGGCATAGCAACCTACAATTTATAGTTTTATTTATTTTTAATAATATTTCTCTTTATTTAATTTAACGATGTTAAAGTTTGCTGTTTATATTTGTTTTAGGTTTACATTATATGGCAGGTGGTCCTCTTTATGGAGCACCATTACCTCTATTTGCTCCACAGTGGTTGGATGCTGCTTACCTGTCCTATTGGACACATGCAGCCCCACTACATTGCAAGTTACCACAACCACCACACAATATACCACCAACAAAAGGTACATTTAAGTGTTTATTATTTACAATACTGTATTTATAGTATTCAAATATGTATTACAAATTGGTATGATTTAAAGTAGTCAACTAACATGATATTCCGTGATGTAGTAAGATTGTCAAATGCTTTAAATACTTTAGAAAACCTTTATATAAAATCTTATAGAGGAAAAGACAGGATGTAACCAATTGTTATGACAATTTTATTTGTTTACGTTACTTTATTCGTCTTTTTATCTAAGGAGACATTTCTATGATGGCTTTGTCTAGGAAAAGTGGTTCAATAGGGGAGGAGCTAAGGGTACTGTACAAGAAGCAGTTACTGACAACGAAACAAAAATGTAACAAGTCCAAAAGTATCAATTATTAAAAAAAGAGAGAATTTCTTATCGTAATTATAATCTGCGACGAAAACCTTGCCTTAGAGATTTAAAGAGGATAAGGGGTCAGGATTCATGAAGGATTTGAAAGGGTGAGAATGGTTATGGGATGGAAGGGAGGCATTGACGGAGAAGCCTTGTAGGAGTGTGGGAAATAATAGGCTTCTATGATGAGGAGAAGGGCTGATGGGCTGAAGCAAGGGCGGCCTCTTTCCCAATGATAAATAATACAAACCGTGGTCCTCCCCTCAGGGGCCCCCCAGGATCTGCATAATTCCTGGTGGAATGGTGCGGAGGGTTAGTGGGCACTATTCGGTAAGCCCCAAAGCACCCTTCCCTCCTAGTTTCTGTTCATCTCTTCAAAGTTCCCTAACCCCTCTGTTCTACAGTATATATAGAACGAGAAGGGCATAATAGAAAATCTGCTAGCTGGCATGACCCTCTTGCGTCCTCCGAATCCATGAGTCATACGAACAGATCGAGGGTGAGTTAGTTGTAACAATAGAAGTCTTCCCCTAGGCCTCAACCCCGCCAAGGGATACGAAAGGCAATCGATCCTCGAGTTCTTTTTACCGACGTATTAACCTCATAACTAAAAGTGAAAACTGCTTCGATCTTACATCGTTTGTAGTAGAAGGTGGGTTAAACGTACTAAGTAGTTCAAGATATTTACAAGTAACATTGCCTGTATCTAAGATGTTTAGTATTTCTATTATGGACTGAATACCATTTTTTGTATGACTAGCCTTCAACCCGCACTCCGCTCGGGGCTTATTGCTAGGATTTCGTTCTGATTAGTTGTTAAAATGATGACAGTGGTTAAAAGTAATGTTAGCAAATCTGATCGATGATAAACGTTATTATCAGCACATTGAGCATCTGATAAAGTTCACTGATCTAAGACGTTTTAATATTAACTAATCTTCTTTCGTTTTATAAAAACCCTTTATTAACTGTTTCTTAACTTCGTGCCAGAGTATTGTTGAGGTAATCATTGCCTAATTATCTAACAAAAAAGAAGCTTAAAATTTAGCCTAAAAATTGTTTTTAGAGGTCTCCTAAAAAAATATTGAATACTCGCTTTTGAGGTTGTTAATTAAAAAAAAAAAAATAATAATAATAATTTTAAGTTAATTCATACACCATGCTTTGCACGTTTTTGCGTGAGCTTGATCCCCGCAAGGGTAGGTTGCATTAGGGCTTGAAAAAAAAAACCTGTCAAGATATTTATTTTTTTCATGATAGGATTTTTGTGTGAACACAAAGGTTTACCAGTATGATAGGTTTGGAAGAATTTTCCATCGTAACACGATACTCACATCATACATGACAGTGATCACGAATACTTGTGTGCTTTCGTCACAGTTCGTGTTGTAAGTCCAAAATTAGATTTTTTTTATGTAAGTATAGGAGGGTTTAACGTGTTGTTTTTTCTTCTACATTATACTTGAAGTTATAGAACTTGATTCTAACTTCATCACGTTGTAGTAAGCATGACAACTTAGAAAAAAACAGTGTTTCATGTTGGAATAAAAACATATACGTGATAACTTTTACATCTATATCCGACGTGATGTCAAATAAGAGAAAAGAAGAAAAGAAAAGAAAAATGAGATGAACAGATATATTCAAACATAATTTGAACTTTACAAAAATTCTGTTTACGACAAAGAAAAAAACCAGTGAAAGTTTTAAATTTAATACCTTAATATTTAATCTTCTGCTTGTTCTTTGCTATTTCTTCTACATGCCGCACCTAATTGGTTATTATTTTTCTACCTCTTACCTTATTATCTTGTATTCGATTTTAGAGGTCTATTACATATTTTGAGATAACGCACTCCGTTACGATATGACATTTTACTACGGGTTTTTTTTTTTTTTTAGCTTGCTTTCTTGTTTGTTAGTTTGTTTGTTTGTTTGTCCAATACAAATTGTGTAATCAATTTTTAACTAACTTCCCGAATAGTTAGGTACTTGAAACTTTTAGAATAGCTCAGAACACAATGAAATTGCATTATTTTAATACTTATAGCCATCTTTCAGCAGAATTTAATTCGTGTTCAGCAAATTTTGCTGTATGGAAAGTTAGTTCGGAAATAATCCGCAAGTTATTTTATTTGTTTTGACGTATCCCATATTTGTACGATCTTCATTTTGACGGGTTTCAAATTTGTGATTTTTTATTGAGGTAAACATTGAATGACAGCGAAAAATAATAAGTAAATAAAGAAATAAATTAATTGACGTATGACAACCAGGTTTGTTTACACTTGTGTACTAGGTATCGGTTTATTTTTAGGGTTTTGTAGATACTTCTCAAAACCCTTATGCCGAGGGTGATGTGTCTGTCTGTCCGTCGCTCTTTGGTTCATAGCGTCCGAACCGTTTAAGCTAAAATGCTGAAATTTGAAACACTGGCGTAACTTCCGGGCCCAAACACAGGACATATACACAAAAGTTAAAAATTTAATATGCGCATGCGCAATTCGAAAAAATGCGGTAAAGTCAAAAATTTAGATTTTTTTTAATTTTCGAGTGGGGTATCAAATGAAAGCTGCTGAATAGCAGATTACGAATATATGAATAAATTTTTAAATTTCGCTTTCCTTATTGGTCAAATAAATCAAAATACACCCAANTAGGACACAAATATATATTTGCTTTTTTAAATTTTGCGTTCCTTATTGGTTTATTACTGATAAAAAACATTGTGATCCCCCGGGGGATCGAACCCGGGACTTTTAGATTGAAGACAAGAAATCATTATATACATAATGGGTATGCTTACTCATCTACAAAACCCTAAAAAGTACTTGGACTAAGTACTTCCCTGTGATTTTTTTTCTACATGTACTTACTTACTTTTACTTATTTTTCTTCTTTTACCCTCCTTTATACGGGGCCATATCGATGGCCACGGTTTAGATTCGGTGTTGGTGAGATCAGTTATTCAAAGATTTGTCCTTTTATAGGTTCAAGATCAGCTCTCTAGATATTTGTCATTTATGTGAAGTAAATAAATTCGGAACTATTTATTTTTCTCTAACATTTTATACAACGATACAAATCATATTATCAACATTACATAAATATTATGATTCAAAAGAAAATTAAAAAAACGTAGTATATAAAAAGTTCTTTTTATCTTGTAATTATATACATATTTTAATATGCTCGGAAGAATTTAGTTTTACGACGATATACTAAAAAAAAATACACCATAAGCTCTTCAGCTGTCTTTGAAGTTTGTGTCAAAAAATATTGACAAAGACCTGAACATTGAAACCCCATCTTAAACAATCTTACACTTGTGTGGAATTTCCCCATCTGCTTCTGTTGACGGTTGTTAAACTCTAACGAATAGCTTAAAGTAAATTGAATTTATCAATAGCATGGTACTAAGAAATCTCTAATAATGGCAATTAAATTACCTAGCTTACGCTACCCTCTGCTATCGACTTTTAAGCCTCTCTCATTAACATCCACATGTATATATTATTCCTAACTCTTTATGAATATGCAAATACAATATGATTCTATTCTCTTGCTTGTCATGACCATTCTTGTCTAGTACTAACACAAAATAATTCTTTTTCTCCTCTTAATTTTTCTCCCCTTTCATCTATCATAACTAGTTTCGTTTATTATCAAGAAAATATATTCGTCTCTTTGCATATTATAACCAGTATTTTAATTTATTTCATATATACATTTCCTCACTGTCTTGAATTATTCCAGAATGCTAAAAAAAATCTAAGTTTCTCTGTTATTAACTTTTCTCCCTTAGTACTATACTAAAATCCTTTTAAAGCCAGCTAATTTATTTCTCCTCTTTTATCGCCTACCTCTGCTATTTTATATTCGTTTCTGATAACTAGAGAAAAAAAATCGAAATAATACCTTCTTTGGATTGCCTGATGGATTTATGAATTCAACCCCACAATCCGATTAAGGAATAAAAAAAAAATCTTTTTTCAATGGCCTTTATCCGCAGACCACTGCTATTCAATATGCTTGGCCCGACTTTCATTTTTTTATTTGTTTATTTCTATATTATACTTTTTGCCGTCCTTTTTTTTTTCTTTTGGTTTAAAGAACTTTTCAGTGAGAGAGTATAAAATGTAATTATATTATATAAACGGATTTCTTTTAGAATACTAGTCATATCAATGTTTCCTTTAAATTTATTGATCTACTTCCTCAATGTAGTTGATAAATTATTCCTTTCTCATAGTTTTTATTTCTTGTTTGTTTTTGGTATTGTTCTTAGTAACTATTTAACCAATATTAACCAAAACCAAACAATATTTTAATTATTTTTTTTTTTTGTTTTGTTTAGAACGAGAAGATAGTGGATTAGGAGTTAGCCGAAGTGTCCATGTTGGAGCAGGCAGTGCCTTTAAGCCACCAACTACACCACCTATGTCCAGTTTAACTCCTGAAGTACAGCCAGAGACACTAATTACCAAAGCGCCTATTATCAAAGCACCAATTACCAAAGCACCTCCTCCAGAAGAGCCACCAGATGAGAAAAAAGAAAAGCCTATTATTTCGCCTAAATCACCACCACCTGTCATTACCACCAATACTCAACCAAAGGCACAATTCTGGAGGCCGTACTAATAACCAATTAATTGGTCCTAAAGAGGTTAAAGTTAACTGCTTAATGATGGCTTCCTCCCTTAATTTCTGTGTACTTTAATTATTTTAAAGCATGTATTTTATATACATTTAAATGAATCTCAAAGACATATTTAAATTATCTTTTAATTGTATTTTATTAAATTTTAAATACAAATTAGCAATCAGTTTTTAACACAAAGTAGCCGAACTAAAATTACATAAAACTGATTTAAAGAAAAGTAAATGGAAAATAAATCATAGGTAATTAATGCTTTAAATTAGCGAGGAAGCCTTATTATTAATTATGAATACATATGAAGTATTTAAATTAATATTGAAGTAATCAACGAATGATGTGAATCTTCATAAAAAACGAATGTGTAATTGATCTAATTGTGAAACGACGGCTTTATTTGTTTAAATTTTGTTTACATTTATTTATTTTAAAAAATATAATAGGTTTCATTTAACCCACGGCTGGGCATCTTTAGGCCTCATATCTAGTTCATGATGTGAGAACCATTTTCATTGTACAAATACTGAAAATAAAAAATTAAATAATAAAAATTCTGTAATTCTGTTGTGTGGATTAACAACTCACACATTTTTACGGAAATGTATGCTTTAGAGTACCCTCAAAAAAAAATTAGGGCAAGCTGCTAATACTCAAAGAAGAAGTAACACAATAAACAAAATAATGGATAATAAACAATAAGCTGAAAGAAATGTGTCAAAATTTGTTGAAATAGGTGTAACTTTTAAAACGGAACTAAGGGACAATTCTATTCCAGAACTAGGGTGGATTTTACTGGTTTAAAATCGTTCAACCATCAAATTATATTCGAACGAAATGTATTTTAAAGTTTGTTTTTTTAGTTCGTCTTTATAAATTTTGTAAAATATAATAGAAAACTTTTTTATTTTTTCTTTAATTTAATTTATTACATTTTAATTATAATTTTTAGGTTTCTTATTAATTTTGAATTAAAATATACGTAACATAATGATTCTCGGATTTACTCAATGTTTTTGTTTTTTTTTTTCAATCAGAAAGATTTGATGTCACGATTTCTCATTTTTTACTTAAATAAATCTTCAAAAACATTGTAATGTTAATTTGGAGCGTCGAAAGCCTAAAATTCAACAAATAAAGTAACTTAATTTCCTACATTTTAACAAATGAAGCCGTTTCAAACAATATACGATTTTGTAAATAACCAAAGATAGATNAAGTTAATATTGTACAAAACAATTTTTTAGTTATAAATAAAATGTATATAAATAGAAAAAAAATTATTTATTGTATATACAAATTAAAATTAATAAATACTGTACCATTTTCTTTATCATAGAAATATTTCTGTGTGTATGTTAATAAAAGCATTGTGATAGATTATTATATTTACTAAAGATAATTATTGATGAATATTTAATTAATAACTGTAATTAACTCTATATTATTAAAATAGGATGATTAAAAAATGCCTATTTAAATGTTAAATTTATAAAACAATTCAAGAATAAAGTAATTCAGTGCTAAATTATAATTAGATGCTTGCTTTCAAAACCAAAACCGTTTTAAATTAGAATTATTCAGTCAATTGTTTTTAGAGAAAATTGTTAGAACATTTTATTTTTGACCATGTTTCATATTTAAAAAAAATAAATAAAAAGAAATAGTATAATTAAAAAGAGAAAAATAAAACAAACTGAAAATATACTGTTAATAATTGAACCATAAAAACTGTGTTTGGATATTTTTATTTTTACCCTTAGGCCAGTCGTCCTCTAGAACTGAATTACCACTGGTAGGCAACTTGCCGAACTCATCCGTACAAGTCAGACGTAATGGACGCAGTTCCATTCTTTTCTAAATTTGGAGCCCGATGAGAATGGATCTTTGGATTACAGATAAGCCGAAAACGATTTCAGTGGACGACTGGCTTTAATTCTAATTCTGTGATATGAAAAAAAAAAGTTACAAAACAGTGAGTGGAGTAAAAGGGAAAACGAGTAAATTTAAATTTTCATACAATAGGAAAAAAAACATTTCCATGAAGATAGAATTGCATTTAGGGGTCAGTAATGATAACAAAGAGATGGAAATTGTTGGAGCTTGAAGCAGCTCAGCTAGCTTTTTTCATAATATTTTTAATGTTTCCATTAGTAGGTTATTAATAGTGGGGGGTGGCCAATTTTTTACCAAGCCCCCTACATTCAAGAATACATCTTCCCACGCCCCCCCCCCCCATTAAAATGAGGGGGGGGTATCTCATAATTTTATGAGATAATAATAAAATAAACCATTACTACATTCAATAATAATTCATTTATTTGTATTACATTAGAAGTTGATCTTATTACAGATAGTCTTATGGGATGGATGTTGTTTTTATTGCAATTTTATTGTATTTTAAGTGTTGAAAAATCTTTTTTGCACAAATAAGTGCTTGAAAAAGAAAAATACAATGGAAGTGCTTGCTGTGATATACTATGGAACACTTTCTAATACTTAACCCAAAACAATGATTTGTCCATTTTATCAAAATCGGCAGCAGAACCTTTTTTTTAGTTCTAAAGCTTGATCTTGAAGTGTTTAGGGCAGGGAATGTATTTTGTTTAGTGTCAACATAGCATCCATTATTAATCTGTAAATGTTGTCATCACATGTGTTAAGAAAGGTTCTGTTGGTTTGATATTGGGTTTTTTATATAACCACATTAGACGTTCGACAGCAATGCTATCTTGATCTCGAGATCCTACGCCCCCCTTGACTTGTCTTCACGCCTCCCTTGGGGTGGGGGGCGTGCCCCCCACTTTGGGAACCAATGGTCTAAAATAAAAATCAAGTCTTGAAATCGACGTTTCAAAAAATATGTTTCCTTCTTCAAAATATAATTCAAGTATGGTGGTATTAATATAAATCAGTAGAATATATAATTGCTTAGAATAGGTATTCCACAATTGCAAGGTCCCATAAATACTTATCTATAAGTCTAGATCTTTTTGAGGAGATCGCGTCAGAGATTTTGTGACGTCGTCGAATCCCTCAAAATTATTATAGAGATCAATCTCATGGGAGTTGCTCTTGGTAAGAGTCATGAGCAACTGACCTCTCTCTGAGAGGTAAATCTAACATTTTGATTTTTAATTTGGGGCTAATCTTCGCTATATTTAATTTTCACTTTAATTAAGTCTCTATAGCCACACAGTTATCGTTATCAATAAATTAGGTGAAAGTAAATAACAATAACTTAAGGTGTGGCCAAAAATAACGTTCTATTAAGGAGCTCAACAACTTATTATTATGTCAACAGCTATACTTTTTCATTTACTTTGATAAAAAGAGGGATCATGGGGGAAAAAAATGTTATGGACACTGTAAAAAAAAAAAATGAGGGATTAACTTGGGAATATAGAAAGAGGGATGAACGGAAAAAAAGTCATGTCCATAATCTCTTAGTACACAAGGGTGGGGCAACAAACAGCCCTTCTGTATCAATTAAAACCATTTTAATCTCTCCCAACCCCTCTCTACTCTGATATCATGTTCTATTTTTTATATTCTCTTCTCGGCTGTTTGTTCCTAAATCCAGCTGAGAGGTGGTTCAAAGTTTGGGGTGGTTAAAAATTAACGAAGTATTACATTACTTTAGACTGAACTTTATATCACTTAGAAGCCCAATCCCTTTCATAATAACACTTGTTTAAAAACAATTATTAGTTGATAGATTACCCTATTCTTTGTGTGATAATATTAATCATAATTTATTTCCGAGAGAAAGGGAAGGAGGAGGACTTTTTTAAAAATAGAAAAATATCTAACATCTAATAGTTATTTTTGCACCTAGGGAGTAAAGTAAGCTATTATTCCCTGAGCGAAAAAGTTGGTTCTTGAGGCGAAGCCAAAGGAACCACGGTCCCTAAATCCCGAGGCGCAGCCGAGGTAATAACACGAAGCGAAGGGAATAATGGCACTTTACTCACGAGGTACATACAATATTTTATCACCAGTAGGTATTAAATTCACATTTTCGTCCATAGCACAGTTTTTATTTATTATTTTAATAAATAACAATAATTATTAGCACTTTTAATAGGAGATATAAGAGATTCAATATTAAAAACCAATAAGAATTGGAATTAAACTTAAATAGAAGGTTATTTAAATGCAGGTTATAAACAAACATAAACATGATCGTAAAAGCAGTGACGCCAACCTGATTTCATCAACTTCATAACATTAACCATTCATTTTCTACTATGTATTTATAAAATAATTAAGTTGCAATCTTTACTTTTTCGCCCTACTTTTTGATTCAGGGAAGAAAAGACCTGCTTTAGTCCCTCTAAACTAATCATAACAAAAAAATCATAACTTTTTCTTCCTACTGGAGATAAAATAATTTATGTTTATGAGTCTGTGATAGAAATTATTTGCAATTTATTGCTGCTGAGCGTATGTGATGGAAGCATTGTCAACGATGTGAAGAACAAAATTTGTTTATTTCTGCACTTTTAAAAATTCCAAAACATGTTCATACATCATGGAAAATTTTGGTCTCAAATTTGTCTATCGGTCTACCCCATTCAACATTTTTTTAGAACCATTTCTTAAAAACTACTCGTCTAATCTTATTGACATTTGAATAGTAGGTCATAATTTCCAGTATAGTAGAGCATCATCATAATTTTTGGCCTCTTAAAAGTTTCAACCTTCTGGGCTCATTAGTTTTTTTTTCCACATGCACACATAACTAAGGTTTCTTATTAACATCTGTATCTTCAATAATTTGATTTTTTTTTTTTTTTTT
>KZ651437.1:74406-110561 GCA_001010745.2 Gerris buenoi | reverse complement strand
TCATTAACCCCTTCTGATGAGTCAGCAAAGATTGAAAAAAATACAACAAATCAAATGAGGTATCGCTTCTTATATTTTTTGGGGTCCTAAATCTAAAATAAATCCTACCGCGGGTTTCCGCAAGCCAAGCGAATTTCCATTGGAAATTTGTAGTTCAATGTTGTGCAGTTTAAACTTCTTTTAAACTACTACGATTATACAAATACTACAAATTTCCAATGGAAATACGCTCGGCTTGCGGAAACCCGCAGTAGGATTTATTTTTTATTTATTCTGCTTTTTAAGTCTAAAAATATGGTGCAGTCTTGTAGTGCGTTAAATTGTACGGAGAGACAAAAACGTGGAAGTGGTAATTCTTTTTTTCGAAGTATTTATCAACATACATCCTTATATTTATAAATGTAAACTGGTAGTTCTTGCCCGTTCGTGACGTCATAGCCCAAGGAAGATGTTGGTCTCACTAATTGAGTGACAGGGCGTGTCTAGGTATATACATGGTCTAAGGTTTGGTACGCTTGTTTTTTTAATTATTATTTGTTTATCTTATTATGACAAACTGGTAGTTTTTGCCCGTTCGTGACGTCATAGCCCAGGAAAGATGCTGGTCTCACTGAGTGATTGACGTGGCGTGTCGATGTATATACAATACATGGTCTAAGAGTTTAACTGAAGATAATGATCTGACAGTCCACGGAGCTTGGCCACACACTCTTCAGTTTTCCTTAAGATGACGGACTGCAGTCGGAGGTGAACTGTAGGTGTGTGGAGGGTTGAGGCGAGGATCGGATGGAACGAGAGACGACAGTCCGTGGACTGTCAGGCCTGTGCCTCAAGGACAAAGTCGCCCTACACTATCAGTCAGCCTGCCTAATCGTCTTTATTTATTTTATAATCGTCTTTATTTTGTTTATTTCCCTCCGTCGGACTGCAGTTCAAAATCGTCAGATCTTGGCCTGCAGGCGCTCATCGCACAATGTGTGGCGCATACAGGCACAGATCTGTAGTTCTTTACGATTGCCTGCAGGCGGTGGACTGTTAATGTGTGGAGGTCTGAGATTTTGGCCTTACGATAATCGTATAAGATGACGGCCTGCAGTTAAACTGTAAGTGTGCCTTTAGATTTACTGACGTTTTGAGGAATACATTTCTTTTTCAAGGTGTAACACATCCTTTTTCAGCAGTAAACCAAAAAAATGAGTACGGGGTACCTCGGAACTTTTCCGGGCGGTACAACTAAAAGTAATAACTGTTTTGTTTGCCAAGTTTCAACTCTCTATGTTAAATAGGTACCCTGGGCGCAACGATAATAATACACATACATACATACACTCACACATAAACACATACAGACGTCTTGCTGAACACCCAAAACGGATAATTCAGATGAAATCTCGGGAAAAAAATTTACAATAAGTGAGGAATAGTAAAAAAAAAAAAAAAAAAAATAGAATAACACCTTCTATTTAAGGTGAAGGTATTTATTCCCATAAATGCCTTCACCTTAGCTAGAATAACACGATTAACAAATTTGAGATGTAATTTTTATTTTAATAGATCCTATACTATTATTGCCATTGTCAATGTTCGTTCTATTTCTATAGAGCTAACGTTTTATGTTCAAAAACTATATCTAATATTTGTCACCGTAGCATAATTTTCTAGAACAAGGAGAGGGAAAAAGAATGATGATGATTTTGACGAGATTGAGTGGGTAGATGGGAGATAAAGCTACGGAAGCAGTAACAGAATCTGCTGGGATATTGGAGGTGTCGCCTGGGAGGCAGAGATTCGAAGAGGGGCGCAGCGCCAGGGTCATTAGTCCCAAACACCCCGTCCAGGTACACACACACTCGCATACTTGGGAGAAAAAAAAATCTCTATAACAAAAAAACAAGCCAGGGTGTGACGCTTTTTTCCAAACGGAGTTCGGAAGCTTATAGAAGGGTGGAAAAAACGGACGTGCGATTTTTTTCCCGAAAAGGTCGTCCAAACATGAGTTTGTAACGTGTGAATAGGGGAGCAGCTAAATACAACGAGCCGAGTTAAAATAAACGAAAAATCTGTTGTCTGTTATTCTTTTTTTTTAGCGCAATGAACGGATGAGTGGCTGCCCAGAGTGTGTTAGTGTTACTTCACTCCCTCATACAGTGATTAAAAGGATTCAAGTGTCACTAAATCACTTGATGCTGGTCCCGTGCTATATTCTAACCCCTTCCACCTAGTCATGTCCATGATTCTATCGAGGGGGTTTGAAAAAAACAACGGCAGACTGGATGCAATGCCGCACTGGATAGCTGCAGAACTCGCCGGAATTCAACACCATGATAAATGGACCGTGTTCCGATTGAAAAAAACGCCCTGATTTTTAAAACTTTTTTTGTCCTTGTCAGCTTAAAAAAACATTGATAACTAATCTGGAAAACGGAATTAATTGAGTTTTTTTTGTAATAAATGTGTTTTTAGGGAGCCTATACATAATAGTCAACTATTCATCTTTAAGCTTACCTAGTGAGAAAATAACATATTGAAACTAATTCGATTAGGAGGTGTGGATGAAGGATAGTTAGAATTGCCATACGTCCCGGTTTGACCGGGACAGTCCCGGTTTTACGCTACTGTCCCAGTGTCCCGGCCGGTTTCGTCTATGTCCCGGTTTATACTGATCATCATCAAAACAGAAGGAACAAAATTAAGAAAGAAAAACTACTGCACAAGATAAATGGAAGCAAGTGTTTGAAACAGTTGTTCGAAAAAGGAATCACTATCCCAAACCTTTGGCGTATCCTTGAATACATTTTTTGTCTGCCAGGCACATCGGCGCCTGTAGAAAGAATGTTCTCCTTCTGAACGATGCCTGGGGGATGACAGATCTTTAATGCTTGAATCTACAGCTTTGATCATTAATAAGGTCACCTTTGGCTTTCCGTGTCCTGATTTTTATGAAAAAATTAAATTATAAAAGAAAAGTTAAAGAAACTCCATTCTAGCCAAAAGTCCGAGTGCTATGGGAAAAACAATCCTGTCTAAATTAGTAAAAAAAAAAATAAAATAATAATAATCATTAATTGCAATAAAACAAAAATTTTGAACAGAAATAAACTGTAATTTTTGAAAAAGAAAAGAGACTTTTCTTCTTTAATTTATTGGCCTGCCCTTTCCTATGTATTTTTTTTCCGAAAAATGTATGTCAAATAAAACAAAGTCAAAATGCCATTCGACGACCAAACTTGCAAAAATACTGCTGCTTGCACTAATTTTACATCTAAATTTTAGGTTAATTAGTGCAATAATAATACGACAAGGATAGTGTATTAACGCCATCATAAAAGACACAGAGGTAGATCATTCATAAAATAAGCTAATAAAATGAGATTTAGAAAATTAACTTAGAATTATAGGTAAGAGGCACAACAAGATCAGTCAAAAGGAAATTTAAATATATGGATTGCCTGACTTTTCCAAAAAAATTAATTTCCTTCTTCAAGGTAAAAGGCAAAAATTACTTGAAAAAATTGATTTAAGAAAGAAGATTATTGGTTACAACAAAAATAAAATACATCCTATGGGGAAAAACACAACAATCTTAATAAGGACATCAAGTGTACTCACAATGCAAAAAATGTAAGACAGAAAAATTAAAATTATTGTTGCTAAGCCCAGGAGTAGATTGTAAAGGCCTAAATATGGTTTAAGAGGAGGCGAAATATTGCATAGTAAGAAATTAAACAGGAAAGTAGCGTTCATTTAGCATAAATTCCGATTTAATTACGATTCCTTTAGAGTCATAATAGGGAAGACATGATAGGATCGAATCAAATACACCAGAGTCATGAGACAGAGTCATGACTATTCTACTAATGGAACCTCTGCTTCATTCATGAAAATTGCTCCCAGCTAAGGTAGTTCGGCCATGTTCAACGTATGAATGTATCACGGTACTCGAGACAGCCACTAGGAAATAGAGTTGATGGAATTCTAGGTCTTCCGATGGTGACCGCGTCTCGAAGGGTGTGCGTCTCGACGTTTCGCTCCTACTGCTAAAAGCATCTTCAGGGTGTTCATGGTGTCCTAGGTTTAAGAACATGGTGTGAACATCCTTCACACCTGTCTTAAACCTAGGACACCTTGAACAGAACACCCTGAAGATGCTTTTAGCAGTAGGAGTGAAACGTCGGGACGCACACCCTTCGAGACGCAGTCACCAACGGAAGCCCTAGAACTTCATTATAATTATAACTGCGGAAGCCTACGAACATTGGTGAGTTGATGGAAGACGACCAATAGGTGAGCGACGAACCTTCTGGAAAGACAACACCCACAACTGAAAATATAGAGGTCGTAACTGGGGAAAAGCTGTCAAGCTAGCTAAGGACCGGAAGGCTTGCCTGGCGGCCCTTTTGTAACCCTCTACTCCGACCAGTAGTGATAAGGGCTAGGACAAATTAAGTATTACAGTGAAATACTTACAAATTTCCTGAAAACTACTATTACTCCGCGGCGCTACAGCCCTTGAAGAGCTCGGGCCTCCTCCACGATCCTCCTCCACTCGTCCCTGTCTTGCGCCTTCCCTCTCCATCGCCTCACATTGAGACTCCGCAAATCCTCCTCAACATCGTCCAGCCATCTTTTGCGCGGTCTGCCTCGCTGTCTTCTGCCTTCAGGCTTGAGTCGATGGATCTTGCTGACCGCTCTCTCTACCGGCATTCTCTCCACATGCCCTAGCCGTCTTAATCGCCCTCGCTTAATTTCTGTAACCAGGTTTGGCTCTTGATACAGACTATAGATCTCCTGGTTAGTTCGGATCCTCCATTCATTATTCCTACAGACTGGTCCATATATTCTTCGAAGCATCTTTCTCTCCCATGTGTCAAGTAAGGCTTCATCCCTGCTGGTCATCACCCAAGTTTCCGATGCGTACATTACTACTGGCCTGAGAATTGTTCTATATATCTGCTTTTTTGAGTTCCAGCTTAGTAGCTTTGACTTAAGAAGGTGCTGTATTGAGAAATAAGCCTTGTTGCCTGCTTTAATTCTCTCCTTAATCTCAGGACTATTTTCATTATTCTCAGTCAAAAGAGAACCTAAATACTTGAAGCTTGGAACTTTCTCAAACCTGTACTCATCAATCTCTATAGCGTCTTTCGGTATTCCTCGGTTACGGGTCATTTCCATGTACTTTGTCTTGCCCTCGTTGATGCTTAGCCCAGCTCTCTTCGATTCGTTTTGCAGAAGTTGAAAGGATGATTTCATATCCCCCTCCCTTCTGCTCAGAATATCTAAATCATCTACATACGCGGTGCATTGTACCATCCTATTGAATAGCGTACCCCCTGGGTTCACTTCCATCTTTCGCACAATGCTCTCAAGCGTCAGGTTAAATAAAGTGCACGATAGTGCATCTCCTTGTCTTAGGCCTCTATTGATGCTGAACTCTCTTGAGGTACTACCCGACACCATTACCTTTCCCGCTGTTTGAGCCATGGTCATTTGGACAAGTCGTATGATTTTCCTGGGGATTCCTAATTCTTTCAGTGTTCTATACAGGTAGTGACGATTAACACTGTCATATGCTTGTTTGTAGTCTAGGAATAGTTGATGCACTGATATATTATACTCGTAACACTTTTCCAGTAGATTCCTTATTGCATAAATTTGGTCCGCTGTCGATCTTCCTCTTCGAAATCCGCACTGGTAGTCTCCAAGCACTCTTTCTGCCCATGGTTCCAATCTACTCGCAATCACTTTAGTGAGAACTTTGTAGCCAACATTCAGAAGTGATATTCCTCGATAGTTGGGGCATTGGACTTTTGAACCCTTCTTATGTATGGGAAATATTAAGGCAACATTCCATTCACTTGGCATTCTCCGACCAGTAGTGATAAGGGCTAGGACAAATTAAGTATTACAGTGAAATACTTACAAATTTCCTGAAAACAATTTTTTGTAATTAGATAAACATTTTTATGAAAACTGATACACATTTGAGAGGTAAGGAGTTTAATCTAAAACGTATTAGATAATACCAAAAATCCAACCCTATATTCAGGTTTTACTTATTCATTCTTTCCTTTCTCATCTAAGAAAAAAAAAAAAAAAAAGAATAATCTAATAAATAAGCTAAATGTGAATACAAGTATACATAAAAATAATAAATAAATAAGCAACAAATAAATAATAAATAAATAAGCTAAATGTGAATGCAAGTATACCTACATAAAGTAAAAGCTAATAAATAAAATAAGGTTTTATAGAAAGGTATTTTATTGTGATTTACTCGCTGTTGCTTCCTATTTATTTTAATCTCATCTTGGAGTTGTACCTATACAGAAAGGGCGTTAGAAAAGGGAAACGTTCCAATACACTATTTACCTTTAATGTAGTTCTAGTACAATTACAATAAAGATCGGAAAACCCTTCGAAGTAGTTTAAGAGCAATAACATGCTGGCAGGAGTTTAGCCCTTGAACAGTTACAGTTAACTTTAGGGAGGTAATAAAACCAAAGGGCTCAGGACCTCTCTGATTTCATGTTTAACCCTTAGTTTAGTTTCCTACAATCTCCTTCCGACTTTTTTCCCCTTTTAAAAAACCCTTTCCGTTCGAAATCTTTTTCCGAACATTTTCAGCGAAAGAATGGTTACCTTTTTCCGATAGTTAGACGTTTAATGGCTTCTATATATTTATATTATATGACTCAGTTTACCTTTCTGTTTTTATTACTTGATAGAAATGATATCGACAAAATTATGTATGACTTTCGATTACTTTTTTCTTCTTTTGAATGTTTTCTTATTATATTTATATTCATTTACTTTATTGTTTATAACAGCAATGGCTATATGTAATAAATGACGGTATTAAAGTATNTGAGTCTATGTCATGCCGGAGATCGAAGTGACTTTTTTTCTTCCACAATAGGCACAGATGATGGCCTTTTGAAGGCTTACAGCTGCTTTGATTTTGAAGTCATTTCAATTTATGTGAAGAGAGATTTTAAGTTATTCCTTCATCATAAACCTCCATAGGCTCCCATATCTATATAATATTATAGATCATATTTATAGACGAGCAGTGGATTCACTTGATTAAGAATAAAGAAAGACGTCAACCACTAGTGGTTATCTTAAAAATTGTGTAAGAGTTGAGATAAACATTTATTTCTGACACTCGAATTTCAACCTCTGTCTCACCTTCTACACTGATTGATTCTCTAATTCATCATGAGTAAGAATCTGGGATCTGGGTAGAGAAATCTTCTTCATAGAAAAGTTTGAAGTTTCTCTCTAATGTTTAGATTTTAATTATATTATTTATAATTGTATTAGGGTAAAACTTAAGAAATAGCCCAAAATATAAGGAAACAACTATTAGGAAAAAACTGTAATATTAAAATAAAATATATATTGTAAGAATGGCGTTTGTCATTCTTATTAATAAGTATAGTATATCTTTTAGGAAAATGTTTTACAGCTATGAATGTTCTTCATGGTTGAAGGCTATACGTGGTGCTACCCAAAAGTTCCCGGACTCTGTGTGTTACTCTTCTAACTACTGTAGTACATCGATTTTCCGCTAGGTTTGGGTACCAGTACTTGTCCCAAACCCCTCCTATCGTTTTCAGATTTTTTGGAGTTCTTTTGTCCTGTCAGTGAGGTGATATCTGTGTTACTGTTAGTTGTGTTCTGCGATAGCGTAATGAGCGATTTGAAAGAGCAACGCATTTGCACAGCAAATTTTGTTTCAAGTTCTGGAAAACGGCGACTGAAACTCACCAAATGCTTCGAGAAGCATTTGGTGATGAAGTCATGGATAAAAACCCAAACCTTTGGATAGTTTAAGTGGCTCAAGAATGGAAGGACGAGTGTGGAAGACGACGAGCGCTCTGGGCGGCCTTCAACTGGAATCAACGACCAAAACATCCAAACTGTGCATGAAACAATTCTCCAAGACCGTCGACAATCAATTCATGACATCTGTAATAAAGTTGGAATGTCCTATGGCACAGTCCAAAGAATTTTTGCGGATGAACTTGGGATTCGCAGAATTGATGCAACATTTTTTCCCTGTCTCTTGGCACATGTTCAAAGGAAAATCGTGTTCTCATTTGCCAGGAACTGAAAACATGTGCTGAAAATGATAAAAACTTCCTTTTTTCCATCATTACTGGTGACGAGTCAAGGGTGTACGGGTACGACCCGAAAAAAAAATTCCGTCCTCGGAGCGTTGCTCTTTCATATCGCCCATTACCCTATTGCAGAACACAACTAACAGTAACACAGATATCACCTCACTGACAGGGCAAAAGAACGCCAAAAAATCTGAAAACGGTAGGAGGGGTTTGGGAGAAGTACTAGTACCCAAACCTAGCGGCAAATCGATGTACTTCTGTAGTTAGAAGAGTTACACACAGAGTCCGGGAACTTTTGGGTGGCAGTAGTATTTACCAGTATAGTATTGGAATGTATTATGTCATATATGATTAGTTAATATACGGATCTTTCTATTTATCCTGAAAATTCACCTCCGTAACTAAATTACAAGTGTGTATAACTAATCTAAATTTTTATTAAGAACTTCAGCTCAAAGGTTGAAATTCTGACATTGAATAAAATTTAGAAGCCAAAATGAATCAATTTTTCTGTTAAAAAAATCTTTATAGATCATAAAGGAATAACACAAACTGTCTCTCCACGTAAATTTAAATGACTTCAATATCAAAACAACTTTCAGCTTTCAAAAGGCCATCATCAGTGCCTATTGTGGAAGAAAAAAGTATCATTAATAAAAAGATTTAGTTAGAGGTGAGTCTATGTCATGCCGGAGATCGAAGTGACTTTTTTTCTTCCACAATAGGCACAGATGATGGCCTTTTGAAGGCTTACAGCTGCTTTGATTTTGAAGTCATTTCAATTTATGTGAAGAGAGATTTTAAGTTATTCCTTCATCATAAACCTCCATAGGCTCCCATATCTATATAATATTATAGATCATATTTATAGACGAGCAGTGGATTCACTTGATTAAGAATAAAGAAAGACGTCAACCACTAGTGGTTATCTTAAAAATTGTGTAAGAGTTGAGATAAACATTTATTTCTGACACTCGAATTTCAACCTCTGTCTCACCTTCTACACTGATTGATTCTCTAATTCATCATGAGTAAGAATCTGGGATCTGGGTAGAGAAATCTTCTTCATAGAAAAGTTTGAAGTTTCTCTCTAATGTTTAGAAGCTTTTTCGTTGTTGATGCTCATTTGAAATATGTCTTAGCTTTAAGTAAATTTTTCTTCAACAATCTAATAAATAAACGTCAAACAAAAGTAAACTTAACTCGGTATAGTAGGTATGTAAAGACACACTTATAAACATTTAGCTCTTTATCCTGACGGATATCTATAGCAAAATGAACAACTTCTATAGCAGTATCACCTTCCGAGAAACTTACAGAAATGTTGTGGGACAATGGTAAGAAAATTGATGCAATACCAAAAAGATGCAAAAGCATAAAGGCATCTTAGTCCCTTTTTCTTAATTGTCAATTTAAACCCCAAATTTTTATAATGCGAATTTATAAAAAATGTTCTCTGAGGAAATCTGTTTTAGACCACATTTTTAATCGATTCCTGAAATTTAACTTTTGTTATGTACGTATGTATGTATGTATATATTTATGTATGTGTCACTCCAGACGATATCTCACGCTAGGAAGCACTTAAAAAATTCAAACAAATTTTAAAATCTCAATAATATCCAGTTGGCAAGAATTTTTGGAGTTCATTTATGGGTCAAATTTTGACAATTGAGGGTCAAAATAGCATAAAAACGTGTTTTTTCCATTTTACCCCCCTCTTATATGAAAATATGACAAAAGTGTACATAACAACATTTAATCTCTTAAAGAGCTTTCCAACAGCATGCATTTTGAAGGGTAAATACTATTTTGACTTTTGTACCCCGTACCCCTGTGGTGAGTTTGCACTCAACCAAATTCTAAAATTTTGCCAAAAAAAAAAAGGAGGAAAAGTGTATACTTTTTTATCGTAGCACTGTTTGTTTTCCTAATTTAACGTATACCCTCTGACGCATCCTTCCTCGGGTTTCGATTATGAAAAAGGGCTTTAAGTAATGGTGCAGAAAATTGAGCAGATGTGAAGCACGTAAAATACACGTGTCTACTGCTATTCCCTCCTTTAATCTATATTCTCTAATTCAGTGTGATCCTAATTTGCTATTATCGTATTTTCAAATTAAAGAAGCCTCAAGGGTTCCTGTGCAAAGGGGTAGATAAATTATCTTTCGTACAAACAGGAGTGATGGTGTTCTTTTGTTTACATAAATTATAGGTAAAAAGGATTTGTTCTCATTTTGCTCGCAGAAGCACCCTAAAACCACATTCTTGACAATTCTTGTTCGAACTCTAGTGATGTAAGATATGTTTTCACTGACGACTGCAATGGTTAATTCCTCGGTTTTGTTACCTAATGAAGTTATTGTACAAAATGTGACAAATGCCTTCAATTTTCAAGTCTCCAACTCTTCCAAGTCGGGAGTACCAAAATGATAAGTTAAGTAAATCCCGCAAAAATTCTAATGTATTTTGTTCGATTTCAGTTTATTATATTTTTTTTGTAGATTCTTCTGTATTATTCTTCAGAACAATTGAAAGAATGAGAGCCATGGAGTAAAAGAGAAATTGTTGTTCAAATGAAGTCAAGTGCAGAAAGACCTTGGTGCACTGGAACCTGGTTTTTCAAAGACGAGAATTTCTTATTCAGAGAATTTATTATATGAAATATCATTTAGAATTTCATTATGACAACAACTACAGTAGACTTATGGACAAATAAATAAATATAGATACATTTACTTATTTATATTTAAACAATATGTTTATAACTAATTAACCTGGAAAGAATTGGACAAATATTGAATGAAACCGTCTCAAAAAGACTTTTCTGGGGAACATTGGCATGTAAATAAGACCTATTATGTTAGTTTCATTTGATATTTTTTAAAACAAAATGTAGGATAGTTTAAGGGAACATGGAGGAAGCATTGTTTTAATGCATCGGAGGAAATAATACATCCACGCACCCAATGTAAATCCGTTTAAAACCACTGCAGGCCCGGGGTTTTAAAATACAGTGACGCCACCCCTCGTCTGTAATCGAATTTAACTCCCAGGAGTTAGCATTGAGTTAGAGCTGGACGGTGGGCGAAGGCTAAATTAAAAGGGCTTATGCGCACCGGATTCGATTCCTCCCAATTCAGAGGCTTGATTCCAATAAAATTCTAGTTTATAGAATCGAAACTACTTGACCATGTTCTATTTTAATGAATAGGCCTTGTTTGTAACAAGGCTTTCTGCGTCTGTAGGGGATTTGCAAAAGCCACTAAAATTGCACCAAAACCCAAACGAGGAAATCGAATCCGAATTTAAATTGTTGAATTGGATACGGAAAATCTTGTACAGAGACTCATTAGTATCTCTTGTTTTTGGTTTTCATTATGCCCAGAGTCTTGTTAGTACTGAAGCAGCGTTTTAGCCATCCTCAATAAATCTCCCATTTGAAATTTCAGCAAAATTAAAGAAGAGTAACCAAATCCTGGCATAAAATACATTTAAAATCGAACCTGTGGCTGATTTACCAAAAAAAAACCTTATTAAACAGAAAATAACACTGGGTTGGATAAGAGATTCCAATTGCAACATATCGGCAATGTGGTTAATTTAGTTTTCGATGGATCCGGTATGTAGAGTAATTTAGCATGCTGTGCTATGCCATTATTAAAATGCAACTAATGCTTAAGGATTTTTATGAAGTTGAAAACTCTAGTATGTAACTGCTGCCTGACTTTTATTATAAATTCTGTGATTTCACGGAAGCATTAACTAAAAGTTAAACTTCTCCTTCACAACGCTACTACTAGTTAAAGGTAAGAAGAAAACTTAATCTCCTAGAAATCTCAGTAAATAAAAATTGATAATTAATTAAGGGTAAGCTAAAAGTTACCGATTTTATTTAAATCAATAAACCACATTTCCATATTACCTCGAATTTCAAGAAATCAGTTTTAAAATAACGACTACTTCTTAAAGTATAGGGATACATTCTTTATTGATCAAGGAATGCTCTGATCTATCTACAACTGATTAGATATAAACGCAATCAAAATATATACGACCATGGGTTACGAAGATGTTACAGCTTTGGAGAAAAGAATCGACCATCATTGATGCTGATATATAAACGAAAAATAATTTATATTATACAACTATTCAATACTCTATATTTACTATAGCATATTACTTCTAGCTGAGACTTGCGTAAAAATATTTTTTTCATATCTGAGATATTCTATTCAAGAGAGAAGCCCTTGGTGAGAGTTAACTGTAGTGATTAACTGAAGACAAAGTGTGAGTCCTAATACGCAGTTTGACCTTTGACGGAGTTTTATCAACAAGTTCGATGTTATCAGGTGAGGAATAGTGAAGTCAAGGGAAGGGTTTCGTGAAAGGTTTTCTGATAGAGGGATGAAAGGGGCCAGTCCGGGAGCCTAAACTAATTCCAAACAGGGGGCACCCCCTTCATCCTCTTTTGATGTTATTTTTCCGGTAGGGGCAGCGAGTCCCTGGTCCCCCGATGAAGGTCTCCAAAGAGAATATGGGATGGAGCTAATCGGCTAATCCCGACGTTTTCTCCCCCGTTCATTTAGCCCAGGAACTAACTCCAATCCCTCTCCGTTAGACCCCTGTCCTCTCTGGGCCTGATAATTTGGCGAGGCAGTCCCTTAACCCAAGGCCTACCGTCCAGTCCCCAGGCGAGAATACTTCAATTAGGCAAATAAGTGGAAAAGAGAAGATACACGTGATGTAAACAGAGAACTAACATAGTACCTGCACAGTCCAAGTATAACTTATAAAATACTATCACCTTGGAAGACATAACTGAGCAATATAACATTCACACACACGCACACACACCTTCTAAACGCTACAAGAAATTTTAGTTAGTATTACATTCAATATTCCACCATAAGATAAAGAATCGAGATAATCTTCAAATATATAACAATGGTGTTAGAATAAAAGTAACTTTATCAGTGTTTTATAATTTATTTACTTTTCCCAGATATAATTTCCTATTTAATTCAGTGACTAGTATTGCTAGTATCAGATTATTGTTTTTTTAATACAATAATTATTAATAAATCATATTTCACACTAATTATTTTGTGTTCTTGAAGAAAAACAAAAGAAAGACCTGACATGGTTTCCTATTGAGAAAACAATTGCCTCAGCGTTCAATAGACTATAGCATCATTACATATATGTTTCACGGGTCTAAAGAAATAAATTCTTTACCATATTCTCTCCAGTATATAGAAGGAAAACTAAAGCTTGAACTCATAAACACGCTAAAAATTATAGTATAACAATGTGCAGGATTCCATTATCTCATACATTACTTTATCATCAGTGATCTGAGGATGATTGGGAAGTATATACCGGCCTTTATTTTATATATTTAATTTATGGTTCGTGGCAATTTACTGATATCATTGTGATATACCTCCATCCCAAGCTATTAGGAAAATACCAACAAAACTGCTTAATTCTTTTATAAAGAATGAACACTTATAAAAATGGAACTTAGATCAAAGAAGTCATCAAATTAACGTAAGAAGCAGACTAGAGATCGTTCGATGGTTAGTGTATGCAGAAATATAATATAAGGTTGTTCCAGAGACATTAACTTTTAGCGCATGGTAGAACAAAGCCGGGTTAAAAAACAAAGAATGTTATACGTATTTGTAATTATGCAAACACCCTATGAAAAGAACCGAATAGAAAAAAGCCGGAGAAAACTTTATGGGAAAAGAATTCCAAAGGGATTATATTTAGGAGTCAACAAACACAAGCAATTTAAATCATAACAAAGAAAAATCTGTCACTTTGAAAACTAACAGGTTTGACAGTATAAATAATTCAAAACAAAATAATAAATAATTACTCCAAATCCAACATCCTCCCCCTTAAGCTTGGAGAAGTGATGTGGGCAGGTAATAGTTGCGGAGAGTCAACTTCAAGACTGTATAGCTTCTGGAAAGGACGAATCAACTCCCCCTTGATTTTAGTTTTATCCCTGTGTTTATTCTTGAAGATCTTACAGCGAAGGCGCTTCAAGCCTAAATGTGTGTTTTCGTTTTCAATATGCCTTTTCAATCGGCTTTTAATCCTCTCTCTATAAGGACAATGATGACATTTATAACAATTCTTATCATGCAGGTCGAGAACTGATAGAGATTTAGAAGGAAGTAGGGTTAGATCATTGTCATTGCTTCTTGATAAATCTATGATTTCAAATGGAGAATTATCAGCATTAATCAATTTATCGCAGTCCAAATCAACTATACAAAGGGGGTCAATCTCAGGCTCATGCTTTACTGAAACAGGGAATGCTCCATCAATGTAATTTCTAACATCTCCATGTTCAACTGGTAAAATTAAGGTGTCTGCCATGTCATCCTGAATATAGCCTATAGGGTCTTGTTTGATTCCATTCACATTATTCGAGAAAGTTTTGCTGCATTCATCAGGAATAGCATCAAAATTAATAGGTAAAACTAAGTCTGTATCGCTATTCTGAGTTAAGTCAATGGGTCCTATCTTGATTTTAATTACATGTTTATTAAGAGTTTTGCTGTTATCGTTATTAGTTGAAGTTAGTGACTTACCGTCATGTTTTGGGAGTTCCAACTTTGTCAAAACTATCTTTTTCCTGGCTGGTTTATCCGCCTTTTTGTTTTCCTTCGGAATGCCGCCAGTCTCTGATCGCTTTACAAAGTCTTCAACTCTCCATTTCTTTATGAGGTACTCCTCCCGATATTTTTCAGAAGAATTGATTTCATCTTCGATGTCCTTGTCAGTCGAAGCCGCGTCGGCCGAGATACCTTCTAAAATTTGTCGATCTAATTCGAACAACCGTTTAGTTTTGTCTTCTAAAAGTACTAAGGTCTCGGTCAGCGCCTGTACTTTTCCTTCCTCCTCTTCTGCAACTAGAAGTGAGTCCAGCTTCTTCAAGGCGAAAGTCACCGATGTTCTAGTGCCTTTTCTTTGTTTCTTTATAGCTTCGATATTGCTATCCATATCCCTTTTTTCTTTTTTCTAACTTCTTTTCTTGAATTTACTGCTGTCTGTCAGCAGTCCTGTCACGGTCGCCACTAATGAAAAGAACCGAATAGAAAAAAGCCGGAGAAAACTTTATGGGAAAAGAATTCCAAAGGGATTATATTTAGGAGTCAACAAACACACATGCAATTTAAATCATAACAAAGAAAAATCTGTCACTTTGAAAACTAACAGGTTTGACAGTATAAATAATTCAAAACAAAATAAAAAATAATTACTCCAAATCCAACACCCTATTTAACGAATGGTAGAGGAATATCAGAAAGGGGTTTAAGAAGGCCACAACAAACGAGATATAGAGCAGGTGAAAAGCTCTTGAAAAATACTTCAAGTACAATCTTGACCTTCCCTAACTTGTTTACAGATGTCAAACTAACAAATTATACAGTGAAAAGGGAGTTACGGTAGCTCCGACAGAAATAGCATTCCACCCTAAGCAAATACTCTTGAATGAGATGGCCTTCCTAATTATTCAATACCCAGTTTAAATTGAGAGACTATAATAATGTAAAGAGTTAGTTATGTTTAGTTAGTTAAGTTTGTTTGTTAGTTAGTTAGTTATGTAATTAGTTAGAGTTATTTTCCTATGCTTGACTGCCACAAAACTAACATGATTTTTACTGTTGGACTGCTTTGCATTTTAACTAATTTTAAGAAGGTATAGTCTTTATGCTAAATTATTAAATGACAAGAAACTGTTAATACGTGAAACCAAAATATGTACGTCCTCTAACTGGCTCTGGTCCAGGATTTTATGAATTGATCAAGATATTTTCTTATTTACACAGACTTCCTTCCATGTAAACTCGACTTTAGCAGTTAGTTTAAATTTCCTCTGACAGTCAACACAGTCTATAGCTGTTCTTCTGTTAACTACAGGTTTGTTCCAACAGCCAATTCGAGAACGGTTCTAGAACCAATTCAGGATTTTTTAATGCGCATGCGTCTATGAGGACTGGTTCAGAACTGATTCAAAAAGCCTGTTGGAACGATTTTAGAACTGTTTCAGAACTGCAACCTTTAAGTTACCTCCCTATCTCTTGTTTTCATCTTCATATCATATCTCTCTATCTAATTTGTTTATGTTTATGTTTCACACAGAAATGGATTACATACTTATGAACATATTCTTATTCTATTGTAAACTCAGCAAAGTTTTGTAAGAATGCACATCGGCAAATCGTTTTCAAAGTTATCAAATTATCACACTGACTTTTCTGAATGATTATATTTCGCTCTCACATTTGGGATTCGTCAATCTCGTAACAATCCTGTCTTTTAATTTCAGTTGCCAATTAAAAATTTGGTTGTATAAATTGTCATTTTTTTAAACATTAATCATATAAAAGTATCGGTGTGGAAAGTATAGATACAATCGGGTTCGTCGCCATCAGTTTTTCCGACAAAATTTCTAAAAAATGCCGCAAACCGCATCTCGATACGATGTCTTAAAGCGATTTTAGAGAGAGCAGTTATTATATATAGCGATGTTATAGAGTTTGTAGATTATCTGAAGAAGGCTGCATTAGAACAGCCGAAACCGGACAAATTGTTACAAATACAATTATTTTAAGTGAAGACGTTGATTGGTTTATGAACTACACCTCTTCCATGATGAGTCGCTATCACACACTGGAGAAAAACACAGTCGATGATGTTATCGAGGTTTATTTACATACGAACGTACATCATACATACATACGTACGCACAGGGCACAGACATATATATAAATTATATGTATATGAAACGGATTTTAATGATATCCCCGGGTTCGTAAGACGGTTTTAAGATAGTGCGCATGCTCCGACAGTTCTAGAACCGTCCGCGGCTCTGTTGGAACAAACCTTCCGTCTTCTCAGAACCCAACGGAATGTGTGTCACATTGTCACATTGAAATTTTAATAAACTTTATCAAACGTTTTGACGCCTAACTTACAAGTGGTATGCGTGATTTATATTGTCAATCTCGTTCTCGGTCCTGGCCAAAGTCTAGTTATAAACCGAATCGACGAGATTATTACTACGTTTCCACAATATTTCAATACGGATTGAATCCTGATTTGGGCAAGGCTAGAGTTTCCATGAGTAGTATTGAAACCGTATTCAATACTCAAATCAGCCACTTAAAAACCCCAAACTTTTACTAGGTTACATTGATAAAGCAACTTCATTTTTGTAAAACTGACAATGACAAAGAAAGGAAAAGTTTGACAGATTTGGCAACAGTTCCTACAAAAACGCGCTATATGAGCGCTTACACCCACACTCCACACTCTGCGCATGTCAGGAGCGAGTTCAGGTGTTTCCATGAAACTTGATCCAGATACGACCCCAGAATTTAGTATATTGTATCTGGATCTAAATCGTATTCAGTCCGTATTGAATCTAGGTTTTAATGGACACTTTGGATCCAAAAACTCTATTCAATCCTTATTCAATCTGTATTTAAACATCATGGAAACGTAGTTTCGATGAATGCTGCGGTACCATTACAAATTTAAGAATAATGCCATGAAATGTGCTTAAAAGCGTTCGCATAACCGTCAATGAAAACGAAATGGGTCAGCACTAATACAGTACAATAACATTTGGATAAAATAATAATTATTACAAAGTTTGATTGTACGTTTTGAAGTTAAGTCTTCCAATATGTCATAGGAATGAAGAAGTACTAAAAGAGATCTCTTTATAAGCTCTTTTAAGGTAAGTTAAAGTAAGTTGTCAGAAAGGGAGCCCTTACCCTATAAGAAGTAGGGCTTCTTTTAACCTTTACACAAGACCTTTATAAACAACCCCGTTGCATTCAACAGGTCCTGCCACCTCTTACATTCAACAACCACTTCTTTTGGTTCCTTAGTTCAAATATAGCCAGGGATAAAGGTCTATTAATGTTGAGTAATACAATGTAGCAATACCAAAAACAAAGAATGGACTTCAATTGCAAGATCACAAAACCTAAAAAAAATTGAATTATTTATAAAAAAAAAAATAAATGAAAAAAATGGAGTTTTATTTCGATACGAACCATCAAACTACATGGACCTAAAAAATAATTCAGTCTTAAGTCTTCAATAAGTGGTATAGAAATATGGCAACAAAAGAGACATATTTTCAACAAAAGAGACTTATATGGTCATATAAGTCTTTAGCACTTACTCTATAAATCAGAGAAGCTGGGTAAGGCTTAAAAGATATATCGCATTGTACATGTATGCCAATGGCTGTTAAATCGATTTTAAATGCATTATAACTTTTATATAATGTAAACTAAGTAGCTATATACTCTTTATACGTTCTGTATAAAGTAGCTATATAATCTTTATGTTCTGTATAAAGTAGCTATATAATCTTTATGTTCTGTATAAAG
This sequence comes from Gerris buenoi, assembly GCA_001010745.2. Lineage (NCBI taxonomy): Eukaryota > Metazoa > Arthropoda > Insecta > Hemiptera > Gerridae > Gerris > Gerris buenoi. The sequence goes on along the minus strand of KZ651437.1, from coordinate 92,002 downwards.
TAGCTATATAATCTTTATGTTCTGTATAAAGTGGCTATATAATCTTTATGTTCTGTGAAGTAGCTATATAATCATTATAAGTTCTGTATGAAGTAGCTGTATAAATCCTCTTAAATAAATCAGGCAGAAACATTACCACTTCATTTAATATGGTTATTTTAAGTGACAAAGCCTGCAGGTCTACTTTAAACATTCGATTTAATTTGACACTAAAATAATCGTTTTCTCAATGGCTTTGATTCAGCATCATTACCTCAACCTCACTTAATCTCAGTAGAAGTAAAGTCTATAAAGCAATCAGATATATTACTGTGAGAATTTAGTTAGTTGTTGACAAAAAAAGTAATCAAACTTATATAAAGTGAAAAGAAAAATCAAGTTAATTTCACAAGGTACTTTAGTTTTGTAAAAACTCTTTTTCGCAGGGAAAAATATTTACCTTAGAGTATTGTATTTACTTACTAACTTCTATTTCACTTTATTTTACAACGAAACATTTGCTAATATCTCAAATTGTTACAATGAAGTTATTTACTTATTTCCGGGAACAAATCTTATGAGCTTGATTTGCCTTTGGCAATAATTATCCTATTCCTTTTTTGCTAATAGAACACAAAAAGGAAATCATTTACTTGGTTATATATCCAAAAACACTTTAATATATAATCATTCCCTTGTCTTAATAGTTAATCAGACTAAGTGATATTATCATACCTTTGTCCCTAAGTTATTTAGCCTAGACATTCCTTTGTCTTAGTAGATACTTAGACAAAGGAATTATTTATAAAAGGTTTGTTTACCACTTATAGTATAGGGTCGAGGTAAGTCGGCGGTGGAGAGACATTGCAAAGGGTAACACAAGACAGAAAGGAATGGGACCGCATGTAACAAGCCTCATTCAATGTCTGGTTATAAAGGGTTATAAGTTATAAACTAAACTAACAAAAAACAATACGAACAACTAAAAATAATATAAAATAAATAAAATTAAAGAAATAAATAGATGAGATAAAATAAATAAATAGATGTAAATATATTAATAAAAATAAATAAAGTAAACCAATAATGAAAATAATTAATTTCCCTTTTATTTTTGTGTTGAGTTAGTTAATTTTAGATTATAAACAATTTATACAGAATAATTTAAAATATTAGATCAACGCTTATGCGTATATTGTAATTGTTAAAAAATCATTTAAAAAATTTGTAATGTAATCTACAACATATTGTATTATACATATTTGTGAATTACTTTGTAACCTCCAAAACCCTTTAGGGTAGCACTGCATCATGCAGAGTTGCTGCACAATGTAAAAAGTGGAGTGAATGTTGTATACTGATATTGTAAAATTTGAGCAATAAATGGTTATCCATCTATCAAAACAAATATTGGGTCTTGGTTGCTCACCCTACAGTTTTTGCCCTAAAACTATGCCTCATGGCACCTAATTTACTTGGTTATCCATCTAAGGATGGTAACCAAGTAAATTAGTACCAAAGAACAAAAGAAAATCATAATTAATATAATATATCCCCTCCCTTGGCGTTAGCTTTTCAACTGACAGCCATACTAGTATGTAATGCTTTTTATTTGCTGGTTTCCGATCGATAATAGATTTAATGTATTTCTTTTGCTTCCGAGCTTACCGAAGGTAACAGAAGCATTGTGTTCACTTTTGAAAACAAAAAAGTTTTATGCCTCCGATTTTAAAAATTCTAAGACAGAAATCCGTTTCAGACATCAGGGAACATTTTCGGTTCCGTGTCTGTCTGTCTGTCTGTCGGTCTGTGTTTCCGCGAATCATGAAACGTGCGACGATAACTTGAGTAAATCCCGACCGATTTTGATGAAATTTGGTAGACATGTTCATTTTACCAATGCCCAGGACGAGTACGTTGGACAACGTTATCCGTTCAAGCGTTCACGCGCAACGCTCGCGTAAACGCGAACCTCAAATTTAAAATTGGAATTTTCGGTCGGGAAAAAAATCAAACCTTATTTATTCAATGAGACGAACATTTTTTTCAAATACAATTTTTTAGTAAAACCTACAGCGACACCCCTATGAAGTGTTAAAGATAGCTAAAAACTATTAATTGTTCTTACACAATAAACAATATAACAATAAAGTGATAAAACGTCAATGTTAATAGAACAATTAAGTACATGATAGGATGCGAGGAAGCCATGTGCCTAATTGGCAGTCTATTTTTCTTTTAATATATTTTTAGGTAATAGTTTTAAAATTTCTAGTATATTGATATATCTTCAATTACTAATTACAGAGATAACATAACTAATTACGGAGTTATATAACTGACAGCGAAAGGCCAATTTTATTTAGATATACATTATAGTGGCTAGAAGGATTACAGAAGGGACAAGGTAAGGGATATGTAAAATTCAGAATTCACTCTTACTAAGGTAACACGCGCACTGAAGAGGATATATATGTCGATAGCTTTTGTAAGTTTTAATATAAAATTGTGGGGACAATATTGTTGTGTCACTTTCTACCAACCTCTCAAGTCATAATTATGAAGTGGTACCACAAACTATCTGTCAAAACAACTAATTATTTCTATTCTGTAAATATATTGTAGGAATTCAACAGGTTGTTATTGTGGTACAACTGGACCACTGAGTGAATCTTCGTTTATTGTAAATTTAAGAATACATTTTTCCATGATTTTTATTGAAATTAAAAGATTTAAATTTGAATCTAAAGCCTATTTTTTATCATGGAAGTAAATGTATTTGTGGAGATGAGAAAGCTGGGTTTTCAAAATTTCAGCCGATTGTTAAAATTTGAAGGATATAAATTAATGGCAGAACAGACCTATTGACATTATAAGAACGACTGGACACTCGGAATCTTCAACAATGAACAAAGTGTGAAAAAGCAGAAGAGGTCATCGGGTCTTAGTCGTCTGTCATCGTACAGAAGGAACAAGGATCACCACATATTCCGCAAGATTGCAGGAGCAGGGGAGAGAAGACGATGAAAAGAAAGACACCCCTAGGGGAGTAAACACTTCACAATAAACCAAAAGAGGAGTGAAAGAAAAAAGAAGAAGGGAGAGAATGAAAGAAAGAAACTGGACCAAAATTTTCTAAAAGGTTCTGAGGAAGAGGTTCGAAGCGACCGTTACGGCCGGTTGGTGACGTCCCTTTGAAAAGTTTATTCACTCAAAGGATATGTTGCTTACCAGAGTTCAAGAGAGGTTTCTTATTGAATGAAACTGGGTTTCACACACACTCTGTTAGGTTGGATGTGGTGTTTCATTGTGCCGCTTGAATAAGTATTGTGACATATAAAGGGCCTATTCCCATGTGGAGACATCAATCCCTCATCTTATAGTGACCACATATCCCACACTGCAAAGGGATTCTATTATTCTCAATGGGGATTCTTTCCATTTGGGCTTCACTCACAAAGAAAAGGCAACTCTCATTGCGTAAATTGGCAAAATCGGGGAATTTCTGTTTACTGTTATCCCTACGAAGAATAGAAAAAGGTTAATATGATCTAGCCGACTTTATGGAATACCTATCCGACTTGCATACCAGGTACTATGCTGGGGTGGGGAGGCAGTAAAAGTTTAACTAAATTTTAATTATTATTTTCCTCACCAACTTTCCTGATTTTTTCTTCAACTCCCTAGATACATTTTTAATAACTCTAAACCTTGAAACATTTTTTTCTTTAGAATATCGTCTCCTTCCCCTCTCTAATTTGTGTCGAAGATTGTCTCAAAGTAAATACTTCTTTATTTTATATTTATTTGTATTTTTTGTTTCCATTACTGTTTAATCTATGCCTTCGGCGACTATTAATGTTGAAATCAATATAGTTATTTCCTTTAAATGTATAAAAGCTCTTATTTGTTACTGCTATACCTTATCTATATTACTTTAAATGAAACCTATTTGTTGAATATATTTTAAATAATAAATTCATAAAGGTACCCTTTCATGCTTTTTGTCCAGGAAAAATATTTGATTTGAGAGGTAACTAATTTTTAGTTCTTTCAAATGGAAAAAAAGGATAAATAAAAAAAAAAAATCCATTTCAATTTATGTTGAGAAAATATCACATAAAACCTGACGGATCTAGGTAGCCGGGGATCAGGTTCTGGCGGGGCCAGATAACCGGCTCAATACTTATTGTGCTGGTGTTTTTATGGCGGCTTTATTGTTATCAGTGGAACTGTTGGGCAGTGAAACATACGGGGATCACCTACAGTCTGCCTCCTGTTGTTTTTACACTCTTTTATTGTTTTTTTTTTTTTTTTATCCTTTCGTTGTTGTGTTTTTTATTTATTTTTGATGGTTATACTGTTGCACTCTAGTGTAACGGGTGTATTGCAAGTCGATACCCGGTCTCCGCTTGTGTTTTTAATGTTTTTTCACCCTTTAAAAAAAAAGGGTGTAACGTTGCTACCCGTTAATTTTTGCGCATAAATTGTGTATGTTTTTTCAACCTATGGCTGCAATTTTCCCTTGGACCTTCTCTAAAAAAAAAGTAATATACGTTTATTAAGGTAAAACGAGGTGGGGAATGCAGGGCTTTAGCTGCACTCAGCTCGCCACCAGGTCAACCCCTCACATCCCGCTAATGGATTTAAATCCCTACGTAGCCCCCATTGTACATAATGTCTGCCTGTAGCAGCCGATTAATGGACCCGCTCAAACGCATATCGGACTAGTCTGGGAGTATTAAAGTCGAATAAGAGAAGAACACCATTCGAAATTAACTGAATTTAAATAAACAGGAAATGTTGTTAACACACCGGCACGCATTAATCCGATTAACATATTGATGGTCACTCCTGTATTTATTATTTACTGATTGGTGTGTCACAAGTTATCATTATTATTTCTCAATTATTTTCACCCCACATCACCAATGCTTCTACTAATTACAGCCATGTTGCAGTCTATAACATGTTTAGCATTGTTTTATTGAAATAAAGTTGGAAATACATAATTCATATTCGAGAATCCGAGTTATTGTATAAAAGCTCTTACTCAAAAATCCTGATCATAATCAGTGCAAATAAAAATGTACAAAATAAATTATTGTAATCGCCGTGAAAGTATCATTAAGACGGAGTCAAAGTAATATTTGAGTTGTAGTAATGTAATCTTTGTTGCGGCAATGTCTACGCTTAATTAGAGCTTTAGAGCTTAGATTTGTAGATTCATTGTACGATTCTCAGGGGCAGGGCCGTATTTACAGGGGGGCTTGAAGGGCTATAGCCCAAGGCGGCAAGTTTTGAAGGGCGGCACTTTTGAGCTGTGATTTTCGAGGCGGCAACCTTAAAAATGTAAGGTCAACCTCACTTCCTGTCAGACGCATACACGAAGCGCGAAGACCGAGACTTTAGTGTAGAGCAATGGTTCTTAACCGGGGATCGCAAAATCGTATTTAAATCTCAAAAGATATTTCAAAAAAAGGGGAATCGCAAAAGGGAATCGCAAGTTTAAAATATGATTAATATATTGATATTAAATAAAACCAAGACTGCTGTGAAAATGTAGATGTTAGAGCCCAAGTTGGAAAAAGGCGCTACGGGAGGCCCTGGTGGCTGCCCGGGTCGGAACAAAATAAGGGCGTACCTGGACCTGGAGTAGTTACAAGGTAAACCGAGAAGACACTGTGGGTATTTCGACCCCGACGCCCGATCGGGGGCGCCGCTAAAATTGGAAAACCAAAAAGTTTTAAATTTTAGCGCCGCCCCCGTTTGGGTGTCTGGGTTTAAATTCCTACAGTCTCTTCTCCTCGGTTTACCTTATAGTTATATTAATACCGGGGGCTCGGTACGCCCTTATTTTTATCTGACCCTGGCAGCTACCAGGGCCTCCCGTAGTGCCTTCCTCCAACCTATTTTTTGTTTGATTTTAATTTAATTTTTTGCTTCCAAGCTTACCGAATAACGAGAGCATTGTGTTCATTTTTGGAAACAAAAAAGGTTATATGTCTCCAATTTTAAAAATTCCAAGACAGAAATGCGTTTCAGACATCAGGGAATATTTTTAGTTTCGTGTCTGTCTGTCGGTCTGTGTGTCCGCGAATCATGAAACGTGTGACGATAACTTGAGTAAATTTCCACCGATTTTGATGAAATTTGGTAGACATGTTCATTTTACCAATGCCCAGGACGAGTTCGTTAGACAACGTTATCCGTTCAAGCGATCACGCGCAATGCTCCCTTTAACGTGAAAATTAAATTTAAAATTGAAATTTTAGGTCAGGGAAAAAAATCAAACTTCATCTATTCAATGAGACAAACTTTTTTTTCAAATACAATTTTTTAGTAACACCAACAGCGACACCGCTATGAAGTATTACAGATCGCTAAAAACTGTTATGTAATAGTTTTTACACAATAAACAATATAACAATAATGTAATATAACATTAATGTTAATATAACAATAAAGTACATGGTAGGATGCGAGGAAGCTGAGTGCCACACTAATTGGCAATCTATTTTTCTTTTAAATCTTTCAAAATTGTTTTGATTTTACATGAATAAAATGATCAATTTAACAAAATTTAGAGCGCAGACAGTTGAAATTAATATAGATCATCTGTGGGCTATGTTCAATACCATCGAAATATCTTAAAAATCTCATCAGTACTTTTAAAGATACAACATAAAAGTATAAATAAACGTAAGTTTGTGTGCATTTAGAGTAGAAAAGAAATGGGTGCAGAAGGTTTGAAACTTATGTGGGACCAACAATGCGGGCTAATTATGACCTACCACCCAAATTTCATTATTATATTAAAATTGAACGAGTTGTTTTTAAGATATGTTGGTTCACGAAAATTAACGACAGACCGACCGACAGACACGGAACCAAAAATGTTCCCTCGTCGGAGACCTTAAATTGTTTCGTTTCGTTCTTCGAAACAACCACATAGCTTCCGTTAACTTCGGTAAGCTCAGAAGCAATTTTTTTAAAAAATAAGAAGACTGTAACAAACAGATCGAGTACGTAAAAATATGTAGGAATATGCGTTAGGAAGGGGAGGGGGGGTATTTTTGGCCAGTAAAAGCTCAAGAAGGGGCGGCAAAAAATGGATAGCCCTCATGCGACCAAAAAGTAAATCCGGCTCTGCTCAGGGGGGGAGGGGTACACATTTATCTGTCTTTCACTCTTTTCTGATTAATTATGATTTATTTATTTATGTATTATTATGAAATTTTATATTCCAGTACTCTTCAAAGAAAGAGTACAAATAGCATTAAATCACATTTAACCCTTACCAGACATACTATTTCTTAGGAAGAACGTCTGCTGTTTCGGATTTTAAATTCCTTAAAAACACATTAACCCGTCATACGAATGCAATTTTTAAATCTATTGTAGCATACATATTTATATAGGTAGGATCATAGTAGTAAAACGCTTTTTGTTAAAGTACCGGCTTCAGAAGTTTTTCCGCGCTACTAAGCTTTGCATTTAAGTTGCAGCTATTTCCTACTTGCTAAATATAATACACAACACATGTTAGTCTTTAAGTTTTTATATATTGAAGTTTATTGGTGTTGTGTCTGGGCACTGGATTAGAGAGAGGCTCGACAGGTAAACGTCTCTAAGGATTACGCTTCTTTCCCACCCGTTTTCCGAAATCTTAAATAGAAAATGAGCCTAGAAGTAGGTCAATCTTCATCGTACTTATACTCTCACTTTTTATTCGTTTTACTTATTTACCATGCTAAATCCTATGATAAGACGATAAGAGTTAAGTCTTTTGATATCTATAATGGTCTCAAATCTTCTGTTATGTATGACCTTTAGCCCTCACTTTCTAGACCTCATGAGATTTCTATGAGGGTACTCCCATGCATGAAGGTTAGTTACTAGGTCCTGGAATATCTTTTAAACGTGACCAAGCCGCCTCACTTTTTAAGTTCACAGTATGTGCAGTCGTCAATAGATTATGATCTTTATATAATTTTAGGTGTTAGCTATAACATGGCAGTTTCTACTGAGGGCTCTTTGGCCACAGGTAGACATGCAAATTAGATGACAGAAAGTTTAATAATATTAAGTGGGATTGAGTTTAATACTAAAATTGGCAACTCCTAGTAGCTTGTGAGACCAACTTTAGTACCCATGCAAAAATAGTGACAAGTCCTTTATTTCTTACAACTTACTGCTTCATAAGACCTTTTAATCCTCTTGATCTATTGCTCCGTTCTTTCATTCACGCATTCATAATTCCATTTTTTAATTTGTTACCTGCAAATAACGAAATATTTTTTTCTTATTAGTACTAATATTTTAGTTTCACACAAAATGTTGACTAAATAATTTCTAAACTGTTTGACTTTGAAGAGAAGTATAATTTTTTTACCGACCGCAGTACACTTCATTGATATTGTAATTATTGATTCGATTAAGTGTTATAATTTTCTCATTTGTCTTCGCTCAAAACTAATACTTATTTTAGAACATGGATCCTTACAATTATATATTAATGCTATTGAGATTAAATCAATAAAGAAACCTATAAATAAACCTCGTAAGATAAAATAAACTAAATAAATAAGGTGAAAAGTAAGAGATAGAGAAGAGAATAAAAAGCAAATAATATTGAAGATGAACTAAATTCTTACTTTAAAGCACCATCTCTTTAATAGTATGAGTGGTTGAAACAACAGGAAAAAAGCAACAGAGTGGTGAATGTTGATTCTGTCGAAGAATTTATAACAGAATGATAATTTGAGCGTGTGTGTTTGTAAAAGGGTCACTTGAGCACAGGGAGGTGTGCTTGTGGGTAACCCTCCAACAGCGAGAATGTGCCCTTCCTCTAACTAAGCATCCCCTAAAACACGATCCTCTGAAATAACGCCAATATAACAACCTCAAATATTTCAAATTGGAACCTCTCTTTACCCTTTAGCAAAAAGAAAAATGCTGAAATTAAACACCAGAAAAAAAAAAAATCGGAAAAATTTACACCTACTACGATCGTATCCATTTTAAACTCGATTTTTTTAACAGATCCAGATTAACCTAATATTTATAATGTCTCAAACATTTTAAATTTTTGAAACAACCTCTGACCGCAGCCACTAGCATCCTTGCGCTGCGGGCACCCTCCAAAAAAAATGTGACATTTTGGCGGGCCTAATTGTAAAATTAGGCTATTGGCTGCGAAATATATAGTAGTAAGTTCTTAGAAAATGTATATAAGAATAATATTACCCTAAACGGATCCACACTACATTGAAAATAATATTTAAACCAAAACAAAAAAATTGGAAACTTAATGGTTTTATTTTATATTTATGAAATAATAGAAAAGAAGGCCAAACATTTGATGCATTTCTTAAGACATCTTGATTGCATTCACATCGGTGAAAGAGACTTTCTTGTGGTAAAAATATGTGTAGACAGATTTTTAAATTTAAGAATTAAATTAATTAAATTTGAATTAAATTTTAATTTAAATCAAATTATAATTATTATTAACTACGGGAAACAGTCAGAGAAAAACAAGATGTCTTAAGAGGGTTTGAACCCGGGCCTCTGTATTTCCAGTACATTNACTGTACTGGAAATACAGAGGACCGGGTTCAAACCCCGGCGCTGGAGCTTGTTTTTCTCTGACTGTTTCCCGTAGTTAATAATAATTATAATTTGATTTAAAAAAAAATAATGATTTCTTATAGCCGCCATCTTGTATTTGTTCATCAGTAATTCTCTGACATTTCTAGTAATCAGTAATTCTCTGATAGATCTGAAATTTGGTACATAAATAGAGTGTACCATAAATAGGAAAGTGCAAGCGTTTTGATTTCGATATATGGCCGCCATATTGAATTATAGCCGCCATCTTTGATTTATCCATGAGGAATTATTCTACTTTCCATTGACATAGAGATTTGAAATTTAGTACATAGATAGAGTGTACCATAAATAGAAAAGGGCGGTCATATTAATTTCGATATATGGCCGCCATATTGAATTATTACCGCCATCTTAGATTTAATAAAACTCTATTATCTCAGCTACTAGGGGACCTAGAGATCTGAAATTTGGTACATAGACCTATGGTAGCTGAAGAAGAAAACTAAAGGTACTTTTCACTTCAACATATGGCCGCCATCTTTGATTAAATCAGATACTATTATCTTAGCTTCCAGTAGGTTAAAGATTTTACATTTGGTACATAGACTCATTGTAACTAAAATTTAAAATCGACGGTAGTATAAAATAGAATAACTGAAAATGCATATAATAGTTATATAACCTACTTTTACTAAAATACGAAATTATCTGATAATAAAGATATACTAATTATATTGTTTTAATTATTATTTACAGCGCCAACTTCTAGACGGATAGGGTGCGCGAAGCGCACCGATCCGGCTAGTATATCATAAATTTGAAACCCGTCAAAATAAAGAACTTAAATTTACGTATGAGTAAATATTTATATGAGTCATGTCAATCAAATAAAATAACTTGCGGATTTTTCCGAACTAACTTTCTATATTAATGATTTTTTCTAAACTTTCTTTCCATACAGCTAAAGTTGCTGAAAACGATTAAATTCTACTGAAAGATGGCTGAAAGTATTAAAATAATGCATTGTCATCGTGTTCTTTCTGAGCTACTCTAAAAGTTTTCAAATGTCTAGCTACTCGGAAAGTTAGTTAAAAAGCGATTGCAAGATTCGTACTGGACCCACAAACAAACAAACCAGAAAGTAATCAAATAAAAACGTAGTAAAAAATATCTCTTTCCATGTACCTCAGTTTCTTTTATAAATAGATTTTTTTCCGGGAAAGCGACTATAGTATTGTTTGATTGGTGTTTAAATAGATTACTTTCACAAAATTATTAATCATGTTTTATTTTAAAATCAGTTTTTATATAATAGATAGATAACTATGACAATATTTATCTATCAAAATTTAACCTCCAAGGTAACGGAAGCATTGTGATCATTTTTGAAGAACGAAATGATTTGAAGATACGAGCAGAAAAAAAAAAAAAAAAAAAAAAAAAAAATTGTCTATTTGGGAGTGGAGCAATTCGTTTATCAAGCAAATCGCATCACGTAACCATGTATAAAACGTTTTCGATAATTAGGCTTGTTCCAGGAAAGCTAGATTCTCCAGGGACAGGCAGATAACACATAATCGAAAGGTGATGGTCAAGCTAAAGTATCACACAAGTATTTCTGTAGGATTTTCAGACATACAATGGTCAAGCAGCTGCTTGACCATTGCTTAATTCGATTAGCTCACTGCTCAATTGTGAATAACTAATGTGATGCTAACTAATGTACTAAACCTTTCTAATAAGTAACCTAAGCTAATACCAATTCAAATGCGCTGAAGGGAGAAAACCCTTATAAGTTTGTAATTTGAGCACTTAAGCTTTAAGTAAACTCGCTGTTGAAACATATTCAGGTAGTAAGTGCACTACTCATCTGATTGTAAAAACATCTTAGGAAGGTTCAGGAACTTTCAAAAGAAAATTTTCAAGCCCCATATAATAAAGATGAAAGACAACCGACTGGACAAACATGTCAACCTACATTTCACTCCTAAGGGACCTAAGACCTATATATACACATATCTGTATAGGTCTTTGACCAGACAATCGAGACCCATCATTTAATTTATTACACCTTGAGACCGATTCTGGTGAATTGCCTTCCTCTCACTCCCATGACCGGAGAAACTGTGAATTGGTTTTTGTGTTTGACCTCTAGAACTCTTTATTTTCGGTTTGCCCTTATATAAAAAGGGAGGATAAGAGTCCCTTCTTGGGTAAGTAAAACTACAATTGACCGAAAACCTATAATTATTTATACTACGTTTTTTTAATGTCAGGGCCAAACTGTATTCAATATTTTGACCATTCATTCCCTATTTTTTTGATTTATTTAAATATCTATATGATATATTCAGAGTATTCTGCAGAGTGATAAAAAGATTCATTTTTATTAAGACTAGGGGGCCCCCGACTCGCTTCGCTCGTCAACCCCCGAAAAGCTGCCTAGTATTGTTAGAATTATTTTAAGTGTATTTTCTATAAAAATATATTTGCACCTAGGACCTAAATTAAATGAAAGATTTCAAATCAAAGACGTCACAGTTCCTTTGAGATTTCTCTCAAACCGTCTCCTCCCCCTTACTGGCCTAAAGGGGGAGGAGATACCCCTCTTCTCGAAGGGTATCTCTTTTACTCGCTCTTACACACATTTTAGTATACATCACTCTCACTGAACTTGTTTGTTTACAAAACGTTTTAATAATATAGATGGATTGTAACCGATAATTTAGTAATTTTTAAAAAAAAGTACCTTAGTTTACAGGCCTGAAGATGTTTCTTAAGGAACGAAATATAGCCAATTTCATGAAGTAGTTCTACACTTTTATTTTAACCCCTCACTGATCCAACAAATTCAACATACAAAAGTTGGTTTGGAATGCGTTTGGTCATATATTTCATATTCTGTCTATCGGTCATTTTGCCATCTCTGATTTTCCTTTAGCTTTTCTCCAATTTTTAAGTTTTTGGTAGTCTTCATACTACGGAAAGTTTAAATAACAATTTAAATCAAATTATAATCATTAGTAATAATGGGAGACAGAGCAAATAATGAAACAGCTTTTCTGTTTCAGAGCAAATAAGATAAACACTTACAAATGTATTTTTCGTCCAACTTTGAATTTCTATGGTTTGACTTCGTTCCTCTGATTAGAATGTTGTCAATTGATCGTAGGATTAACGTGTGCATCATTAGGCTTCATGTTTATCCATTAAAATTCAAAGGAATTTGGCCTATTAGCATTTTGCCTGCCCTATTCTGTGTCTGAAATTCGGGTTTATTATAAATACAAAAGATTTTACATTTTTGAGAAACCACAATAATTCTACAAACCCCAAAACTAATACGATATATTATTTTGTTCGATGATGTCTTTAATCCCTGTAAAACACTTTGTAATCTACAAATCACAATTTTACATATCACATTTTTAAACTTATACATATAGAATTTAAAAGATAATAAGCATGTTGATGATTTTAGAGATGAATTATTTTATTTACAACGTCGAATTTTTTCAAGTGAATATAAAAATTGCCAGATGTGGGCTTAATTAATCGAATGATTAATTCATTTGCCGGAATAAATAAAAATATGTATTTTAATTTAATTTAAAGCGCTGTGCTTTACTTTCTTTTGTTTTATTTGTGTGATGATTAAAACCACTCACATATACACACATTCACTCTCACATAGCAAAATAACTGCGGTTCCACCCTTTGTGGTATAAAAGTACATTAGATGAAAGGTCGTTGGATAAAAATACATTCTGAGCCCACACATTGAGGCGAACCACTATAGCCTTGGCTTCCTCACTACAGATGACTTTAAACAAATACCTGGACAGGAGATAAAACATGTTTTCCAAATAACGTGTAGAATGTGACGATAAAAAATTAATTAATTTACTTAAAATATTTACTTATAACTGCTTTTACTTAAATTATAAACATTATAAGGAATTTACTGTGAGTTAAATAAAAATGATGAGAGTATCGACTGTGAATAGAATTAATTAAAAAATATGAAAGAGAACAGTAACTGTAAATTGGATAAAAATTACGAAAACTATGAGGATATTGACTGTGAATTTAATATAAAAAATAAGTGTTAAGTAAATGAGTTTTCAAATTAAATACATATGTCCAAAATGTTAAGTATTAAAAAATTGAAGCTTGCTTGGTCGTAAAGCTCTTTTCCGGTAGATTAAGAATATTCAAATTTCTCCCTGATTAATGTTTTCTGGTAGCCATATTGGAAATAAATGTGGCCGATTTCAAAGAACACAATTTTACGTAAGTTTTTCATGCGCCGAATCACTAGTTTTATTGAATCATAATTGTATCTGTTCTAGTTATGTTTATTCAATTTTTAATTCTGTATACATTTCTTAGTTTGCTACGCATGAGTTGGTTAGTTCTTTACGCAATGATTACAAAACTCAAATCACAAACCAGTTGACTATGAGTTTCAACCTGTGTAATTGAATGGGACACCGCACACGGAGCAACTCATTACAAACTGATTACAAACTCAAATCACCTACCAGTTGACTATGAGTTTCAACCTGTGTAATTGAATGGGACACCGCACACGGAGCAACTCATTACAAACTGGGTTTGCTTTCTGTCAACTCAAAAATTACTGGAGTTTCTAGTTGTTTGTTTTGAGTTGCACCGTGTGCGGAGTGTCAATATGTCATATTAATATATGACAGTCAGGCATCTCAATGACGAAGAAATTTTTGTATTGATTGCATTTTCATTACAATTTATTGTACATTTTGTTTCTCTAAATATAAAGTGAAACTTAGTTTATCTTGTGTGTTTATCTTGGTGTGTATCATGACAACATGGAGGGACTAAAGTTTCACTATCTACTGTCTTTAATTCTTCTGAAACTGTCGTATATTCATAGTGTTTGTATCTAACCTCTACTTACAATCGCTATAAGTAAAAATATTATAAAGACAAAGATAGAATTTCTTTAAATTTAAATGACTTTATTTCAACGTGTAATGAACAATTCTTAACACTTCTTCGGTGGCTTTTGTTTAACCTTTGTATGATATAAATGCATCCTTTGCCTACGATTTCATCGAATTCTAATACTCCAAAATTCATGAAATAACTAAAAATTATTCTAATTAATATGAAGAGATGATCTAAGTAAATGTAAAATCAATAAAGGATATTAAACGAAGAATCAAAACAGTATTTGATTAATTCTAAACACCTAATCATATATTATAACTAGCCGGTCTCGGCTGACCTACGGTCAACCTGCGTCCGTTAGTGGCCGGGTACTAATATTTGGTTGTTGCTTTACACCCCTTAAAAAGTAAAATTTTAAAAACGTGTACAAAACAACAATGAAAGTACTTTTCAAGCCCTGTAAAATGATATATAATAATGATATATTTCGAGCATTTCGATCATTGTACCCCTGTACCTCGTATAGGTGGTACCAACATTATATTAAAACAAATTAAATTCACTGAATAGCTATATAAAGCTTACTTAATAAAATCATTACTAATAACACATTGTTTCTCACAACATAAAATCTCAAGTTAAAATAACACATTAGGTACCGTTTGTACCAAAAGTACACATGCGTACAAATATGTTCAATTATTAATTTTTTCCGAGTTCCTAATATTAAATAAGGCATGCATACAAATTTTAAATCAAATCGAATCAATATTTCTCATATTTTTAATTTTTTATTAATTTCCCTATTTTTGGGCCCAGATTTCGAACCGNTGGCAGACACATATCAAAATCAAAATGGCCGCACTTTTCTATTTATGGTACACTCTATCAATGTACCAAATTTCAAATCTCTAGGTCAATGGGAAGTAGGAGAATTTTTGATGAGTCAGTCACTGTCACTCTTAGTTTTATATATATAGATAATTCAGTCTACCACGTTAACATATTTTTCTGGCAACTTAGTCCATCCAATTGTTGTTCAATTCCAATACTGGCAATTGGAGTTGAATAAGGATTTATTGTCCTAAATAAATAGGATTATGTTGTGTGAATAATTTAAAATCGTTAAGGGAGATGGCTATTTTATTCATGAGGCAACGTTAATGGCCCATGCTTGATTGCAGAAGGCTACGTATTCGACCATGCAGGAAAAAGTCTTATAGCCGTTTGAAAAATAACAATTTAAAAATAAACATTTTAAAAAAGGTATATCATGGTTACTCTTAATTTTATTATAACCAAAAAATAAAAATCTAAAGGCCCCCATTCACGATCAAACATTTTGCCCAAACCTAATATCGGGCAAATTTAGGCCACATACGTCAAACATCAGGTTTGCGCACACATCATGCAGCGCCATACACGGTCAAAATGTTTGATCAAACACTTTAGACCGTGTGCGTTGGCCTTAAAATAAAAATTATCAGCCAATTTTGTGGCACATAGCTTCCTCGCGTTCTAGTTTTGGGCAAATGGTCAAACGGGAAAGTGCAGTACATAGTTTGGACCTATTTAAATTCCCATACGGCGAAGACAAAAAAGAAATGTTAAACTATATAACGACATACAGATACATACACCAAAAATGTTCCCCGATAACAGAAAGGGACTTCTGCCAAGGAATTTTGGAATTCGTACTCATAAATTAATTTCATTCTTCAGAATTCTTAAGCAGTTTGGAAGCAATAAAAAACAGATTTCTTTACCTATCTTATTTATAAAATCTATTTATCTATTCAATAAAACACTTAAAGACTTAAACTAAAAGAACAGAGGAGGAAGAGCAAAACAACCCAAAGAACTGGAGGATACTGGAAGAAGAAGTGGAAAGCACGGTGGCGAAGCTGAAAAGGGGAAAAGCTGCGGGACCGGATGGTATCATTAATGAGCAAATAAAGAAGGGAGGCAAAGAACTAGTGAAAAAAATATGTCAACTCTGTAATGAATGCTTAAAGGAAGAAAAGGTACCGATACAATGGCTAAAATCTTGTATGATATTACTACATAAAAAGGGGGATGAAACGCGTATAGAGAACTACAGGCCTATTAACTTACTAGGTGTAATATATAAAATATTTATGAGTATAGTGACACGTAGGATCGAGAGGAAAATGATAGTATCGACCAGGTTGGATTTAAAAGAAATTTCAGTACTAATGATGGCATCTTAGTTGTTCAGCAAATCATGGAAAAGGCAAGTGAGTATCAAATACCAGCAGCAATATTATTTATAGACTATAAAAAAGCATTTGACAGCATTTTTACTGAGAATATATTTGAAATGTTGAGGGCGAATGAAATAGAGGAAAAATATATAAACCTAATTAAATTCATCTATAAAGGAGCAAAAATAAAAATTAAAATAGGGAAGGAAGAGAGGGAAATCCTTATAGAAAGAGGTTTGCGTCAAGGCGATGTGCCATCGGCCAAATTTTTTATCGGAGTTATTGAACGTTAATTTAAGAAGCTTAACTGGGAAAACAGAGGAATAAATATAAATGGCGAAAGACTACAATGCATGAAATTTGCGGATGATATAGCTCTTATCGGGAACTCTGTAGAGGAGGTACAAGAAATGGTTACAGAATTGGAAAAGGAAGGAAAGAAAGTCGGGCTAGAAATAAATGTGGCTAAAACTAAACTAATTAAAATTAATTGTAACGGAAGAAAGCAACGGATTATCATAAAAGGAGAAGAAGTAGAAGAGGTAGAAGAATTTATATACCTGGGGAGATTAATAGCTAAGAATGACAGTACAATGAGAGAGGTGAACAGACGAGTTGCGATTGGTTGGCGATCATACTATAAAAATAAAGCAATATTTAAATCCAGTATAGATATACAACAGAAATGTAAGCTATGGAGAAGTACAGTCCTACCAACTATCACGTATGGATGCGAAACGTGGGTTTTAAATAGAAAGATACTGAACAAGCTCAGAGTAACGATGAGATCCATGGAGAGAAGCATGATAGGGGTAACAAGAAAGGATAGGAAAAGTAACGAATGG
>KZ651437.1:57241-71282 GCA_001010745.2 Gerris buenoi | reverse complement strand
TTAACACTGGGAGACAGAAAGAGAAAAATTGACTCCAGCGCCGGGATTTGAACCACGGGCCTCTGTATTTCCAGTACAGTGTTCTAACCAATACAGAGGCCCGTGGTTCAAATCCCGGCGCTGGAGTCTATTTTTCTCTGTCTGTTTCCCGTAGTTAATAATAATTATAATTTGATTTAAATTAAAATTTAATCTTTCCGTAGTATAATACTACCAAAATAGTAAAATATGAATTTCATAATATAACGAATGTTATAAAGTTATAACAGCCGTGTATAATGCCGTGATTCATTACTATACGATATTGACAGTTACCAACCTAAGCTCAGCTGTTCTTGTACTCTTCCCTTTAAAATTACCGTACATTCTCGTACCACTCAAATGAAATGTTCGCAATTGTAATTACCCTCGACCCCTCATCTGTTTCCATTCAAAGACAAATAAGGTTATTACAAAGGGGAGAACTTTATACAGATCACCAAGGACCGTCTAAATCCAGTGTTCTTAAGGTGTTTTTTTCCTCCTCTCTTTTGTTTTTTAAACCTTAAACCTTTGCTCACTGTGTTTTGGCATATTCTTTTTAGGTAGCTCACCACGCAACAATAATTTTTTTTTTTTTTTTTTGAAGTGATTCCGCTATCACTTTTATTTTATCAATATGCATTGCATATGTACTTACAAGATAAAAGTCATGAACAACGCGATATAAGGAGAACACAAAAGTGACACGAAAAACAAGAAGGTTAAAAGCCAACTAATCCGACACGGAACGCTTGGCACAATACATGTAAATTGTAGAAAAAAGAAAAAAAATCGCATTAAATTAGGAAAGGGAATTCGACAGCAAAATTAGAGCAAACCCTAAAAAAAAAAAAAAAAANGTTTTTTTTATGTTAATATATGCTGTTAGAAGAGTTTTTTTTAAATTCCAGATATCACTAAAATATAGCCACTAACAAAAATAAAACTCAGATTTAACTCAAAAACAACTTAGAAGCACTGTAGACTTTGTAACAAATTCTTAAGTTATGTCAAATTAAGAAAAATTCTATTTACTATTATTTATTTACTGAATAGAGTTAGGGTATCCATTTGTCACTGCCCTTGCGGGTTGAATTCCTTCTTATATCTCCACACTGACATTTGTTTGTTTGGTCTTTCTCTGAAACCCTTCCAATGCATGTATGTACTGTTGCCTTTAAGTTCCTAGGTTTATAAAATTTAGAGTCTTAGACTCTCTTTACTATTCAGTCTGCTTGTGTTTGTTTAGACATGTCCATTGCATTCTCCTTAACATGTGTACTGGCAGGAAGATCTCTTAATGTAATAAAATTAGAGTAGAACTTTGTTCTCTAATATTTTTCAATAAATCTAAATGATCTCCCAAATATTTTTCAGTTTTCTCTCTCAAAGCATGTTTTCCGCGTAAATGTGTTTCTGTATTACACATATTTGACATTGCAATAAGCCATCCCCTGGAAAAATTCATATGGGCACCCATCCTGCTCGCGATAGTCACGTCGCTTGCAAATTTAAGTATATAACATTTTTTAGTCATTGCAATTTTTGATTAGCGTGATTTTGTATTCAAATATTCTTATTGAATACAGTGTTGCATTCACACTACTAAACAATCGCACGACTAAAAATTGCAAGTGCGTGGCCCCCCCATTGTTTAGTTTACCTAATGTACAAATAAAGTATTTACTTATTTATAAATAAATGCATATAAAATCTCTTTCAAAACAAGTGTAAAAACTCACCTTTAAATCTTGGGCGAAGAATTGATAATAGTTAATATTTTAATACGTAATACCCCTAAAATTATAAATATTTAAAGAATACTATTATGCTGACAATAGTTTTATAATTAAATAAAATACATATCTACAATTAAGAATTTAAATGTAGTCGTTGTTGAATTAAGCACAAGTTAAAATACGGTAATAACTATCGTGATCATGATCATAAGAGAAAAAAACGCAGTGAGCCAAAATACACTGTAAATCTCAATATTAACTTTGAACACGGAATTATAAACTTTAAACTTTGAACACAACTAAATAAATAATAAGTTAATGGACACAAAATTTAACATTAAAGAATAAAAATATTAAATAAAATTACGGGCAGAAAAGACCGATACAAGATACAAACATATAACTCAACATTGCATTGCACTTTGTACTTAATTATAATACTAAATTTTAAATGATTTTTAAAAGTTTCTAAATACGAACCAAAAATTAAAACCCTATTGTTCACAAGAAAATTCAGTATTCTAAATAAAGATCTACATTTCAGTTTAACTTTAATCTATACGGAGTTTTCACATCTATACTGTTATCAACAATCTACGAATTGCTTTTCGTTATCAATACAATACAGAATGTTTACACTGTTAAGATGTGTTTATTGTTTTATTTTATATTGATTTAGTTTATTTAAACAACAGTTGTATTAATCAGAAAATGAAATGGAAGACTTGAAATCTAAAGTTCTTGATTTGATCAAACATAAGGTAAAATAATAATTATTAAAATTTTCAAACCATGTCGCAGTAGTAGGTTTAAACCTTTATATTTTTGTTAACTTTATCTATTTACAACTTTGCTTGAATCGTCATTTTATTCAGATCTTACTTATTTGCTTCAATTAGAAAAATAAAACTATCTACTTAGAATATTCGCCGGCCTAATCATGATTTAAACAAAGAGAATAATAAAGTCGTTACTGGAAACAAATGATTAGTATCTGTCACTTATCAACCGCAAGTTTGATAGTGAAAATAATGATAAATGAAAGATTTTTGCTTAATTTATTTATGATCATTTGAAAAATATTTTATCCTACTCGAAAAAGTAGAAGTAATGACGTTTCACTAAGTTAGTGATAACGTTTTATTTCAAGGTAACTTTGGTGGTAGATAATGTTATTACAGTTTTTATAATTCATAACATATAGATGGTAAATAAAGCTTTTGTACTGATTACAAAAGAACCGTTATAAGCCCAAAATTAGAGGTGAAAATATCCTCAAACTTGCTATTATTACTAAAAATAAATTCCAAGATCAAGTAAACACAATAAAGCAATTCTACAGTAAGATTCACTAAATCTCAAGCACTTTAAATTTTAGCATAATTACAAGTATAGTTCTAGAATAGTTTGACATACTCAATCTTAGATGTTAATAATACAGTTAAACATACATGTAATTTAAAGCTTCCTTGAGAATAATCCTGTAAACACAGAATAGTCTCTTTCAAAGATACGAGTGTATCGGACTCCGACTTAGGAAGCTTACATTGCAAAATAATTACGTTTTCTATTTAGAATTTGTGAGTAGTTTTGAATATATAGCTAAGTTGTGGAAGGGCGATCTTAACATACTTGCTGTAAAAGCTCTTGCAGTAAAACTCTTTAATGAGAATTAATGCTGCTTTAAGCAGAAGAATTTGGAGTACAGAGACTTGGCATGTTTTTTTTATGTTAATATATGCTGTTAGAAGAGTTTTTTTTAAATTCCAGATATCACTAAAATATAGCCACTAACAAAAATAAAACTCAGATTTAACTTAAAAAAACAACTTAGAAGCACTGTAGACTTTGTAACAAATTCTTAAGTTATGTCAAATTAAGAAAAATTCTATTTACTATTATTTATTTACTGAATAGAGTTAGGGTATCCATTTGTCACTGCCCTTGCGGGTTGAATTCCTTCTTATATCTCCACACTGACATTTGTTTGTTTGGTCTTTCTCTGAAACCCTTCCAATGCATGTATGTACTGTTGCCTTTAAGTTCCTAGGTTTATAAAATTTAGAGTCTTAGACTCTCTTTACTATTCAGTCTGCTTGTGTTTGTTTAGACATGTCCATTGCATTCTCCTTAACATGTGTACTGGCAGGAAGATCTCTTAATGTAATAAAATTAGAGTAGAACTTTGTTCTCTAATATTTTTCAATAAATCTAAATGATCTCCCAAATATTTTTCAGTTTTCTCTCTCAAAGCATGTTTTCCACGTAAATGTGTTTCTGTATTACACATATTTGACATTGCAATAAGCCATTTCATCCTTTTATTATTTTACTCCTCTAAGTTCTTAGGTATAATTTGTTTCAGAGTCAAACTAGGGTTCCTATAATCGGAGGCTTGGAGGATTTCTCCGCACTAAGCAATCCACCATGTGAACAACCCATCGAACCAATTCAGAAAGAGCCAGAGCAACCATCAGACCAGGAAATATTGGACTCTATTGAACAACAATACTTTTCGAATAATGATGACTTTGATGCCTCTAGATATGAACTTGAAGTAAGTATATATATTATAAATTACTCCCTTTAAGAAACAGTAAATATTTAATAAAGTAATCAATCGTAATATCTTCAGTTTGTATGAATGATGAAATAAAGGGACAATTAAGTAGATAGTTATTCCCCTGCTGTTAAAATCTTAAATGATGTTTAAATTACTTATTAGTTTTATCATTATGTTATGTTTTTAAAGAAAGTGGTTGAGCTGTCAGATCTGGATGAGATGGAGAAATCTTTGATAAGATTGAGACAACAACACACGGTTGTCTCGAATCAGGTGCTACAAATGATTCTTGAAAAACAGACAGCCACTCAGCAGGAGTTTAACAGGTAAGTCTAAAGTTAGGCGATGAGTCTAAATCTTTTAAAAGGAAAACACATCATTGATGGTTGTGACTCCTAGAGACACATAAGTGTGACTGAAAGCAGGAGTTATTGGCAAGAGAATTGTCTTTGATAGAACTTTTAGTAACTTAAGGTCAGATTGGTATACCTTACTAAATTTTTATCTATGGCACCATAATTCTAGAGAAGGGATGGGTTAAAAGACCTATTACAGAAATTATATTTACAAAGTGATGTGATGAGCAAATATGATGAAGTGTGGCCAGATTTCTTGTTGGGTACTTGTCTTCATGTATTTGAGTGCTAGATCTCTATATAACTACTGACCACGCCCGTTGAAGCTTAAATCAATGATTAAGAGCCAACTGCTTCCTTAATCAGCCTGAAGAAGCCCCTTATGAGGTCGTTTTACTAATAAAGCTAACTTTTAACTAGTAATAACGAATATTTAGGCTTAGGCTAAGAGAAGCTCTGGTTATCTATCCTTCACAAAAGCAATCTAACAGTTTGTGGCTAGTTATATAATTATGGGTCGTTTTAGTAAGTTAATGGCTCACAAGATTATAACATTTTTTTGTTCTTAACTGAGAGTGTCCAAGTATTAAAACATCTTTAATCTAACGTCTTTTTCTATCTTTGTAAATCTTGTAGTTTTTTTTGGGGTACAACTTCTTTTCATTTGAAATCCCCTGCATGTACAAAGAGATGTAGATAACTTTTGAACCATCTCTACCTTGAATTGTACAACATCCAGACAGTAGTAATTTATTGAGGAACCTCAACATTATTATTACTTGGTTCTCACTGTGATACCCCACCCTATGTACCTTATTATGTATGCCAAATTTAACATGAATGGTGTGATTTCTTTATTTTAGGGTGGTAGAACTAGAATCTCTTGTTAGGGATGCTAAAACAGTTGTGGTAGAAGGAAGACAACGCCTCGCTATGGCAGCAACATGTATAACGACAGCCAGTTTAGCCATATTAACTAATTCCAGGAGAAAAGCACTTATGACCAAATTACTTCGATCATTGCAATCGATTGCTGCTCTTGTAAGAATAATTTCAGTTTACTATCATTGATCTAGAAGTCTAAATATTGCCCGAATGGTTCATGGAGTTCATAACTTTTCAAGGGCAAAAAGTTTATGAATTTTCATTTCTTTTGGTTTTGTTGCTAATATAGAGGCAGATAGAACGTGAAGGAGAAGAGAGGATGTCATGTGGTGATGTAGAAGGTGGTGTAAGACTGATGGCTGAAACACTTAGAGCTGCTGGGTCTTATAAACAGTTCACCTGCGTAGCTTCCTTATCAACCAAGCTTCAGGACAATCTTATCATGGCCGAGGAACATCTTGACCAACTCATGGCAAATGTACGAATTTACTAGCTTAACCATTATAATGTGTTAAATTGGACTTACATCTTTACACCAAAGGCTAATTGATAAAATCTTCAAACTTTAATTCTGGGGACCCAGTGTTAATTACGTTTCTTAGGTAAAATTTACCTATTGTATTGTTTGTTCCCTCTAAATTTGAATATTAAGACAAACACTTGACAAAACAACTTTCATGAAGTGTTTAATCAGTAATTATTAACATCTCCCTGCCCTACTGAAGGATACTTTTTTCAGTAATTTTTATTATTTTTGTTGAATCTAAATCATAATTCCAACAAATAACTTGGAATGTTCAGAAGTTTTTAGTTATTTGCGTTAGATTTGAAAACAGTAGAACTTCCTAGTATACTTATTGATTTTGGGATTTAGAATAGTTTTTTTTTTCTAATTGTTAGGCATAAACTATCAGGAGCAGACACTTCACCCATCATAAAGTTTACCTCCTGTTGTAGGTGGCATATCCCTATTCATTCATGGTTTGTCCTGAGAAGATTGTTTAAGTTAGCAGTGCCTAGGCAAGGCATTACATGGTTTTAACCAGAGAATTGCTAAAGCCTCTTTTAAATCACTTAAATGTCTGATTTGACTGCCAGAAAGTTGCTAAAGCCTCTAGTAAGGCGATGTATGTTTCCTTTAAAGCCTCTGCCAAAACACTTACATATCTATGTATAAAGGTGATAGATGTTTTCTTTTTATGAACATATGAAAGTAGCTAGTCCCTCTGTCTTTTTGTATTATTGTAATGGTTTTTTTCAGATATGCTATGAGTTTGACGAAGGAATTTATTCTCAAATAGACTCTGCATATTTAGTTCTGGGTAAGAGTCATGCTGCGATGGATCAACTTCTCATGCACTATGCCTCAGCTGTTCATAACACTGCTTACTCGTCAGTGAAACAATTTGTTCAAGCTCATTACTCTTCAAAACTTGACTACAAACAACTTTGCCAGGTTGCTGTGAAATTTGTTTTCTCATTTTTTTTTTTTTTTTTTTAATTCTTATTACACCCATTACTAAAGCCGGGTTTACACGGGTATAGTAAACAGGAGAGTAGAGTAACTCTCCTGTAGAAACCCGAAAAAACGCTCAGTAGAGTAGAGTGGCGAGTAGAGTAGCTAGTAAAATTGGTAGAGTGGGAAGTAGAGTGCACTCTACTCTCCTGTTTACTCTACCCGTGTAAACCTGGCTTAAGGCTATGGATTAACTACTTTAAGCAATTTATCATGAGCCCTAGGGGGCTATCAAACCCCAGAGTTGTGTTTGACAGTGTTTTAGTATAAAGTGAGAGGTAATGGTATTGAACCTTTGGTACCAGAGGAGTACATGTTTAAAATTTGATCCCATTAGAGATTGCCTTTTACATTTGGCTTTTGAGTATATATGATGCCTTTTATTGAATTAAAGTTGAAGTTTGACACGAGTTCATTTTAATTTCTAGATGGTGGAGGAAGATAAGTTTATAGAATGCCTGGTGTCTCTATGTAAATCTCTCTGGGGTATTTTACTCAGCTACTACCAGTTACTTAACTGGACTGTTACTAAATCTTATAGTAATTCAGGTAAACATTTAGCTAGTTAACATTTTTAGTTAAATGGTTTCTTTCATTCTTATTCTCATTTTCATTATTTTGAGAGTGATAAATAATGTACAAATGTAATATAAAGAATTTTTTTTATTTTTTTTATTTCAAATATATCTGACTTTAAACTTTTTCTCTTATATTTAAGGCTTCAACCTTTTCTTTATTTGATTTAATTTCCTGTTTGCTTAATCAGGACTTTAAAAATATATTAAATTATTTTTCCATTATTTGAATTATCTTAATGTTCAGGTAAATTTGAAGGAGGGAACTATGTGGATGAGTACAGAAGACAAAAGCTAGAAGGTGGTAAAGGTAGACTGTGGCATGATGTTCAGGTTAAAGTATCTTGTCTAGTTCTTTCCGTTAGTCTTGCCAGCTACAAATTTGATGATTTCCTTCATGTATTAGCTCTTCTTCACAGGCAAGTAAACCTTTACCCACTGTTGTTCTAAGTTGTAGTGTAGTTGGTTAGACGGGAAGGACTGAAGGACAGACCACTTGTTTGAACCTAGCAATCAGGCCACCTTGGGCCCATTTTACTAACCCCGTGTTAGTAAAAGTAGGTGGAGAGTTCCAGCCACTTCCCACATCATACCTGTACATTGTACTGCCGAAGTGGATATGGTGTGGTCATCAGTGAGCTATTCAAATCAGAGCATCACAGCAAGGGATGGAACCCATGACCTTGATTTGCCACAATTCATTGTGGCAATTCATCATGGCAATTCATAGCTGGGCAAGTGCCTAAAGCACCTCTGCTACACTGGTTCCCCTCTGTAAACTGTTGTTCCAAAATAGTTTAAATTATTTCTTGAGATGTGAGACAAAACAAGTCCTTTATTTGTATTTTTTCCTTCAGATTTGTTGTATCAAACTTTTTAAAATTTAGATGTGGTTAAGTGTATTACATTTTAAATTTTACTTTACAAGTTATCATTTCCTTGATATCTCTTTTGAACTAATTGTATAATGGATTCGTTTTATTTTATTTCAGGCTTTCTCAAATAGGAGATGAGCTATGTGGAGAATCTTCAGTAGACGAGCTTGCCTCGTCTATCAAAAGACAGAGTCAAGCTTACTTTTTGAGGTATCATGCTTCTAGACTCGATGACCTTAGAGCTTTCCTTGATAACGAGCCATGGACACCCTGTCCAATTTCAAAATATTTCAACTTCCTTCATCTACAAGTAAGTTTAAGTACCACCACTTTCTTTTCTATAAACCAAATTAAGAACAATATAAAAAGGTTTTCTTGATTACTTGGACAATCATATTTCAAAATTATTATTTTACAAATTACATTATTATGACATCAGCCCCTCCAAAAATCAGATAAACTTATATTATTTTGTTGTTAGAGGAACAAGTTCTTCATGATATTGAACCACATTAATTTTGGAGCATTTAAAAAATATTCTGTCTACCTGTGCTATAATATGGGGAACAAATACTTTCCACCTATATTTTTTTTAAAAAATGTTAAATTTTGTATATCAGGAGTGGCGAGGATTGAGGAGTGCAGTGGAGAAATGTGGCGGTATATCAAAGACAAAGAGGCAAAGTCAAAGTGATGCAAGTTCACTAGATGCCAGCAGTTCTACTGGAGGAGACAGAGGACTCTTCACTTCCTACCCTCATCCTAACATAGCTACACCTTTTGACAATCCACCTGCTACTCTCTCTGAGGTAAGTTTTAGGTTATATTCTATTTTGATAAACATTTATTTTGAATAGGAATCTAAGATCAGAAAGATCTTAGGGATAATCTAGACCTTAGTTAACTGAGCCTGAATTTCTACTTAGTGCTTTCTCTGAAACAGAGTTTTTAGCCGTAGCAGAAAGCTATAAGGAAATAAAACTGCCTCTTTTTGTTCTAATTAGGAAGATAGGAGAAATCAAATGAGAATCAAACCTTCAGAGACAAGCTACAAATAAATTTGATTAAAGATATGGTGCAAACAAACCAGCTTCGATGGTTCAGTCACATTGTAAGGATGTATAATAGTAGGTATCCAAAATAAAGCTATGAAGTCAGACCTGAAGGGAGATGATGTTCGGGGAAGGAGAAAAACCACTTCGGAAGACAACATAAAAAAGCGTGACATTCCTTAGATCCAAAAGGTTAGGGGAGGATAGGTTTGCTTGGAAATCTTCTACACTAGTTGGCAGAAGAGGACTTAACTACAGTCACATTATCTAAAGTTTTGACAGTGCGGGAAAATCCGTGGGGAGCCAATGAGAAGTCAGGATTTTGAATTCTAGAAGGTCGGGCCAACTAGGCAAACAAAAATGTCACCGGCCCCACCCCTCCTACAGGCCTAGTGGCTTTATTTTTTTTTTTTTTCATCTTTTAGGTTGGCCAATCTGAGTGTCAAAAGTCAAAACTTTAGATAATCTGACTGTAAGTAAATAGTAGTAAGTCAGTAGTTCTAATAAGATGTGTACAGAGAATTGTAAACTTTATTAATTAGGTAAATATTTTATAAAAACAAAGAATCCTTCTTTTCATAAGTATTGTGAGTAATCAACCATTTCCATGTGATTTCTATTCAGGAAGAAAATAAGAAGCACATCAAATATTTTAGTTTTATTCTAACATATTTTTTCTTTGTCTGGTAATTTTTATTTTTATTTTTACCTCCTCTGATAGATAAAGACTCATGATTAAGTTCAATTTTAAAAATGTTTAAAATCATAAAATATATACACAATTTTTATTAGTGAGAGACACCCAGGTATATGCCCCACAAGCGTGACACAGGAACTGTTCCAACATCAGACAATCAGGTCAAAAAGATGTCATCTCGGTATTATGCCATGTCCTGCATCATTTCGTCGCATCTGACTCATCAGGGGCCTGACGATGCCCACCCAACTCTGGACCTGAAGAAGATCAGATATGGGGCTTATCAGAGACAAGCGAGCTCTCACACCATTCTTGCTTGGCTGGCAAAACACATCAGCTATGTAATACTGTGTTAATAACACAGTACTTTGAAACAATTCAGGACATGGCATAATGCCGGGCCAACATCTTTTTAACGTAATGTCTGATGTTGGAACAGTTCCTGTGTCACGCTTGTGTGGCACATCCCTTGGTGTCTCTCACTAATATGAATTGTGTACCCTATTTCAGTGTGCAAAAACACGGTATTACATTCCTGACATAAAATATAATATGTTCATCCAAATCACCACCGGCAAAGGGTAAAAAAAAAGTAGTATTAACAGTTGTGGATTTTGACATAACTAATCAATTTTGCTCTTTGAATTTTATTTCCAAAGCTAACAACATTTTAGCTTAATAATTAATATGACATTAGGTTTTGTAGTGTAGCTACCAAAAATATATTTGGTGGGGGACTGCAGCTAGAAATATTATTTGATATATTGTATTTTTGTTATTAATTTTATTATTTAGGTTTGCTATTAATATAACTTTTTTTTCAACAGACTTGTGATGATAGTGTATCTGGCTACTCATCAGATGAAAGTGTTGATGACTCTCATTCAGAGTAAGTTCTTTTGTAAACTTATTTTCCTTGTATCCAACTACATAGTTCACCAATTTTCCAAAATTCTTAGTGTGGTGCTTTTTGTTATCTCTCACTCTCCTTTCAAGAGACTTTTCAAGTTTAAAGTAGTTTGATAAACCTAGTTTACTAAAGTTCTTACAGTAGTTTACTAAAGTTCTTACACCTTTCTTAGAAAATAAGTTAAAACAGAGTAGTCAGGCCAAAGGTGTCTCGCCAAGTTTGACAGCTGATTATAATGTGAGAGGAGTTCGATCCTCTTTCTCAAAAAACTAATACACTGGATTTTTCAGCCTGACCAAACAAATGAAATTGCTCATTTTGTCAACAGTGTCCTATAATGCCTGTCATGAAGGAACCTTAACTTTTTTTAACTAATATTAGTAGTCTAGTAAGATGATGAGATGCTTCCTTAATCATCATTTTAGATTTTCAAATTCTAGAAGCACTGTTCTATGTTTGATAAAGCTTTATAAATATAAATAAAGAATTCCATCTGGAACGTAGACACGCCATAGTAGATTCTTGAAATATCAGGATAGAACTGGATCCCTTACAACCCCATTAGCTTTAAAATATAAAGATTTCAAGTTGTTGAGATATCTTTTGCACTTGGCAGCTGGCTTACAACAGTGAAAAGTGGCAAATTTAAATTTTATTACTCTACAATTCTCTGTTTTATAGTTGAAAGTGTTTTGTTTATGCCAATTTTATTGATTAAAACAACTTCATGATTCATCATTACAAATCTTTATCTGGTGGATTGAATCTTGATGCTTTGAATCTTTAACAAGAGGTGTTGTTCAAAAACCAAAAACTTATCTTCACACAGATTGATTATATTTTAACAATTCCGGTTTCTACTATTCTAATGCAGCCTCCTTCAGATAATCTAATGAGTTACAAAAGTCTAATGGGACTTTAAAAGTGCAAGAGAACACTTGCACTTTTGTATAAACTGGTCAATTGTTAAAATACAACCCATTATGGATAAATATTCGGTTGGTTATTGAACTACACTTTTATAATAATGAATCAATTTCACACATTTGGATAAAAATTTAGTAGAGGACTTAAACAAAAATCATTGCTCAGTACTCTATTGCTTCTTTACTGCCACTCAGCATTAATTTACTTTTATATGATTTTACTTTTGTTCTTTTCTATTTTTTCCCTGTGTGATGTAATTTATTTCTGGTTGGTTCTGTTAACAGAGGAGAAACGATGCTAGTCAGTAATACCACTCTTACGGTTTTAAGATTATGTGGTAAATATCTGCAAATGGTGAAATATTTGGATTCTATTGTTGTTGAAGTTGTGGCAGCTCTGTGTCAACTCTTTGAATATTATCTCTATACAGTGCACAACCTTTTTACTTTACAAATATCTGAGGTTAGAATAATTTAAATAATAAAATAAAGCCATTTAATGTTATTTTTATAAGCTGATAGAAAAACTTGTAACTCTAACAATATAAAAATGTATTTGTTATGTTTTCTTTTTGTGGTCAGATTCTGCAGCCATTCAATTGGTCAGATTCTGCAGCCATTCAATGATTTGATGTTAAAATTAGCTAGTTTACATTTCTATTGAATGCTGTTATTATTTTATCAATTGAAATTGGATCCATAAAATAGAAGATTGACTCAGATTCTTGAAATAAGTTAGGTTTTTTTTACTAAGATTTTGTGGAACCTGCTCAAAGAACAACTCTACCAAATAGACCCTCCTCCCTTCCTCATAATTGTCTCATGATAGAGCACTGGGGTCTTTTCTGTTAATCCCCCCCCCCACGCTTACCGGGCGATTTTTCGCGTATACCAGGTTGCACCCTTTAACTTTTATGGGTCATTCCGATATTCCACAACTGTCTAGTGTACAATAGGCTGAAAAACTACTCACTAGGTTGAAAACTTTATTATTTATCGGTATACATATATAACTACTTTTTCCGACCTCTGTCCAATACAATACAATACTGATAAAATGTCCTTATTATTTATCGGTATACATATATAACTACTTTTTCCGACCTCTGTCCAATACAATACAATACTGATAAAATATACTTATGTTACACCATTTAACTTTTATGGAGCATTCAGTGGCGGCGATAACGGGCCTGCGGCGCGGGAGTGCCCGGGGAACTGGGGGCTCCTCGAAGGGAAATAGAGGGGCCCCCACTAAAAATTTGCGGGGGGCCCCCAATATCTTACCTCCGCCACTGGGAGCATTTCAATTTTCCACATCTGTCTAGTGTAAAATAGGCTGAAAAACTACTCACTATGTTAAGAACTTTATTATTTATCGGTATTCATATATAACTACTTTTTACAGCCTCTGTCCAATACAATACAATACTGATAAAATGTCCTTATTATTTTTTGAAATAACCATATGGAACACATTTTTTGACCTTTCACACCAAAACAATGAAGTGTAGATATTGTTGTTATCTCAATATAGTTTTGAGAGAAAACCTAATATTCTAATTCCTATTGGTGTTAATAGACGCATCTTTGCGTCGAGAGTTGGGAGTCCAATGTTTACAAAGTATTACACGTATTTGTCCATCTTGCCATGACATGTCATTTTCACTCTCTGATAACTTTATGCACTGTCCTTCCAATAAAAAATATGAGTTTCAAGCCGTAAGTTATGTTTTTTTCACCTTTTACTTTCTTGAAAATGTGTTTATTTATGTATGGATGCCAATAATAAATGAGGTGATCTACCTAGCACATTGTTTTTTAGCTTTCTGCACACTAGACAGTTGTGGAATATCGGAATGACCCAAAAAATTAAAGGGTGCAACCTTGTATACGCGAAAAAGTGCCCGAAAGGCCTGGGGGGGG
>KZ651437.1:32796-44305 GCA_001010745.2 Gerris buenoi | reverse complement strand
GCTTAGTAAGGATGAGGATAGGTGGTATATCTCCTCTTCCTAAAATTGTTATTAGTTCACTTTGGGATTCTCTCTCCTATCTTCTAGCCAACCTCTTTGTTGAAGGGTAACTAGCTTATATATAGTAGTATAGTTTAATATATTTATATTACGGTATAATTTAGTCTATCTGTCTTTTTTATATCATGTAATTAATTAAAATATTATTGTTTATGTTGTAAATATATATAATATGAACTCACACTTTCCATGAACACACACTTTCAAGATATATTGAATTCAAACATTTCAACATTAGATCAAAACACAAAGACAGATTAAATTGACAACACAAAACAATTGTCAACTATAAAAAAACATATAGACATTAATAGATGGCCTTAAACTTCAACAGTTTAATACTTATTCAAATAAATATTTAAGTGTTAATTAAATTCCTAAGTATGTTTTTTTTAAAGAGATTTGGAGCTTATTGTGAGCAAAATTAAAAAGCTCCTTTTTTAAATTCCAGGTTTTCAAGTAGTCGAAAATGCTCCAATGGAGGTAGAGGCCTGATGCAGTTGGATTGGGAACAATTTAAATCAAAAGTAGCAAAAATCTGTCCTCTGCGACCAATTCCATATGCTACTTTTGTAGAAACTTACATTAAAGCATACTACCAACCAGAACAAGAGATGTTAGCTTGGATTAAATTACATCACACTGTAAGCTATCATGTGTATTTCTATTTTTATTGAATGCATCTGAATGTTACACAAAATTCACGAGTCAATTCAAGAAAGTTAAAAACGATTGCTTTATCAATACATAACTTATCAGCTTACAGTCTGTGGGGAATGAGTGTTAATTTTTGTCAACCATGTTGGCTCACCTGTATGAGGGGGAGAAAAGCTACTAGATTTTCTTGAACAGTAATCCTGAGGGCCACTCCCCTCTACTTTACAGTTGGTGCCACATTCTAGATTTCAAAATCCTTATCTTTCATTGGTCCCCTCCATATTTTTCAATTTTCCTGTGCTGTCTTGAAATTAACTCATTCCGCACTGACTGTAATGATCATAAATTCTATATTTTTCCAAATAACATTTTAAAACATGACTTAAAAATTGAAATCAGGACCACAGAATTTTTTATTTTTAACTGGTAAAAAAAAGCATAGGAACTTTATAAAACATTTATAATTAGGGTTTCAAAGGATTAATACCTACATATGTTTCAGATATCTTTAGTTCTAGTTTACATCAATTTCTTGTTTCCTTAGAAATTTCGAAGTGATGGCTTTTATTAATCTCCCTGACGCTTTTTTTGGCTATTCGAGGCTCAATTTACCTTTTCCTGAATTACAGATCTCTACTTGAATTCATTCACCTCCTTTAAGCATTTCATTATGTAATTTTTCAAAAGATAATGTTTCAGGCGTCATTATAGTCTAGGAGATAGTGTACAAAAAGTGTCTGACTAGATTAAGCTAGAATTTTGTGTATTAGTAAATGTTTTGATCCCTTTTAAAAATATATGGTCTGCTAAGATCGTCTACGGGACATAACTTGGCAATAGGCATTTGAAAAAAACAATCTGGTGAAGAGCGTTCATGTCCTTCCCTTTTTGGTGGACAATGTGATTTTCATGATTCTGAGTATGAACTTAGTAAGTAGACCACAATAATCAAGTAGATGGAAGTTTGTCACTTATAGGTTAGTTTGTCAAATATTACTCCAAATCAAAGTGTTCCCCTATCAAGGGACAAACTACCATCAACTTGATATTTGGTCTACTAACTAAGTTCGTACTCAGGATCATGAAAATCATATTGACCACCAAAAAGGGTAGGACATGGCCACTCTCCACAGGATTGTTTTTTCAAATGCCTATTGTCCAGCTATATCCCGCAGAGGATCTTAGCAGACCATTTATCCTTAAAAGGCACCAAAACATTTACTTATACACAAAATTCTAGCTTGATGTTAGTCTGACACTTTTTTTGCACGCTATCTCCAAGACTATTAGTGCTAGTTCTCACTTCTTTGTTTCCTTAGAAATTGAATGTAAGCTTTTATCATTCTTCCATAATCTGCCTTACGTTTGTTTAATGTGAGGGTCAATTTACCTTCTGATATAAAAATAAGACCCCTTGGCCCTTGAATTCATACACCTCCTTTGAGCAATCAATACTACACAAATACTTTGATAGATATTAATGCAGAAACATCATAAAATGGCGTTTTCACTTCAAAACTTTTATTTTTTTCTTGAAATAACCACATACTGACTAGTTTTTCTTTTGTTTTAATTGATTTATCAAAACAATTTATCCTTCTAAATACGTATGTATTCATATATATATTTTTTAATTTCAGGAATATAGTAGTAAACAGATGGTAGCACTGGTTTGTAGTGCTTGTCAATCTGATCGTAAATCCAGACTGAGACTTACTTCCGCTCTAGAGGAGATAATGACTGATCATTCTACTTCACCCATTCCTCGGTGACCAGCCTTTAGTGTTTATACTGTAAACTTCATGTACTTCTTATAGACTTAATATATTTCAGGTTGATTCAAGTCTCTTTTTATGTTTCCACACATAATTTATTGTAATGTCTTTTGCTTTGCTTAAAAATTGATCTAAGTTTGTGTATCCTCAAACATATAAAAGGAGAAGTATAGAACTTAAAATCACAAAGTAATTTTGTACGTAAGCAACAATATCAATCAGAATAAAGTAATTTACCCCTTACTATACTTTATGGAATTGTTTACGTTTAATAATAAGTTGTAACCTAAGTTGTAGGTTTGAATTTTTGTTAGGTGGTTTACTCTATTAATTTATTCTTATTGATAGTAGGGTCTTAAGAAAAAAAATTAAAAGCACATTTTTGCAATATTTCAAACCCTCTTTGGCTGCTCTTTGGTCATCTTCTAGCTGAAAACCACATTTATTGTCATTAACTCAAGTAAATTTCCTATATTTTTTAACATAATACATATTTATAGTGCTTTCTATATCTACATGACTAAAAGATTACAATTCCATCTTGTTCTTGCAAAAAATGTTTTTACTTCAACCTAGGCAGCTATTGTCAATCTGAAATATATAATTAAATTCTCTTATAGGGGTAGCCCATGTTAATTATACTTGAGGTTCTTTGGATATTAAATATTTTGTACTCACTGTTTGGGATAATTGGGAAAAAAAACTGTTTGGTATATAATTATTTCAGATTGACAATAGCCGCCTTGGTTAGAGTAAAATATTTTTTTTAGCCAGAACAGTATGAAATAGAAACCTAGTCTAGTCACGTAGGTATAGAAAGCACTTTTATTAAATATGATGTTACAAAATATAGCAAATTTACTGGAGTTACTGTCAATAAATGTAGTTTTCAGCTTGAAAATGACACAAAGTGAGGTCAAAATATTGCAAATGTGAGTTTTTAATTTTTTCCTTTAGACCCTACTATCAATAAGAATAATATAAAAGTAAACGAACCAGACTACTTATTATTGTTTGATTACTTCTGTTTCTTGTTCAATCATAATACATTATTCATTGACACTTTGCCTATTGACAAGACCTATAGTCGAGGAATTTTAAATAATTAATTTATACTAGGAATGAAGAAAGATCACTCCACTAAATTAACTTTTTGTACAAAGCCAGCTTTCAACTTACTAGTGGTCCTCTTCAGTGCTGGTGAGATGAGTCTAGATGTGATAGTAAAATTCCAACCTCCGTTTCAACCCCTACTCTGATTATATGACACTTATCGTAGTGGAAAGACGTCTTTCTTCATTTCTAATTAGGGGACTCCACAGCTCATCAGGAAAAACTAATTTTTGAAAGGATAATTTGAGCTTTAGTTCCAAATTATTATTTTATTTGGTAGGCGCTTTACTATTGAAGCTCTAAATTAAAAATTGTGTGATATTTCTATCATTAACTCTTGTATAAACACAAAATATTAAACAAGAGGTTGGTTTTACGGTGAAATCCGTGTCATGAAGGGGTGGAAGTCTGACGTTTCGCTTCCACTGCTGGAAGCATTTTCAGGGGTGTAGTACAACATGATATTAACTCGAAGCAAACACAAAATATAAAAGATTCACTTGGCTTAGAGTCAACATCGTGATACACTGCACCCCTGCAATAATGCTTCAAAAGTGGAAGCAAAACGTTGCACTTCAACCCCTTCGTGATGCAGATTTCACCGGAAAACCAAGTTATTGATTACAAGTCAATTTGCGGAAGCCTACGCACTAAGTTACAGAATATTAAAGTTTACTTTCAGAAACCTCCATAAGAAAATTGGATTTGAAGAATAATTGTACTTACATATATGTTTCAAGTTATCAGCTAATATTTTTATTTTTCATATTAAATAGTAATAAATTTTGATGANTTCAGGTTGATTCAAGTCTCTTTTTATGTTCCCACACATAATTTATTGTAATGTCTTTTGCTTTGCTTAAAAATTGATCTAAGTTTGTGTATCCTCAAACATATAAAAGGAGAAGTATAGAAATTAAAATCACAAAGTAATTTTGTACGTAAGCAATAATATCGATCAGAATCAAGTAATTTACCGCTTACTATACTTTATAGAATTGTTTATGTTTAATAATAATTTGTAACCTAAGTTATAGGTTTGAATTTTTGTTAGGTGATTTACTCTTTTGATTTGTTCTTATTGATAGTAGGGTCTTAAGAAAAAAATTAAAAGCACACTTTTGCAATATTTCAAACCCTCTTTGGGTCATCTTCTAGCTGAAAACCACATTTACTGTTAGTAAACTCCAGTAAATTTACTATATTTTGTAACATAATGCATAATTAAAGTGCTTCTTACATCTGCCTGAATAGGAAATTACTATTTCATCCTGTTGTTGCTAAAATATTATTTTACTCTAACCTAGGTGGCTATTGTCAATCTGGAATAATTAAATTCTGTTATAGGGGTAGTCCATATTAAATATACTTGAGGTTCTTTTGGATATTATATATTTTGTACTTACTGTTTAGGATAATTTTTCTAAAAAAAAAGATTTTTTGGAAATAGTTATTTAGATAGACACTAGTCACCAAGGTTAGATTAAACTAGTTCTCACTTCTTTGTTTCCTTAGAAATTGAATGTAAGCTTTTATCATTCTTCCATAATCTGCCTTACGTTTGTGTATTTGAGACAAAGTAATTTGAGCAAATCTTGACCCATTGGAATAAGTTTGAGTAGGCCCGTTCTACTATATTTCTATTTGGACTATTTTATGGTGTTTTCATGTTCTTATTGTATTATTCTAAAACCCATTATACATTATTCTAATACAGAATAACACGTGGTTTTCATTTTTGGACTGAATTAACTTTTATTGTTCTTATCATTTGTAAAGATTTTTTCCCCCGTTAGTACTATTTTGTTTCTTTAAAAATTACTTAAAATGTATACACATATTCAATTTTTTTATTAAGATTTTCCAATGAAAATGATTACTTACGTAATCATTTGTTTCCTTAATAATAAGTACCCAGTTTTTTTTAAGAAGAACACATACAATTGTTTCGTTTCTTGAGANATCATTCAGAGCGAATATGAAATTAATTACATATATATATATATATAAAAGAAAACGCAGCAACCTTTTTTACTTTCTCATATAAAGAGAAAGTATTGTGTTTAAAAAATAGAACCAAATAAAAATAAAGATTAGGAACATTGTTATTTTTAACAGCATTTTTTTATTTTGAGTATAATAGTAGTTTAAATATTGCATTTGTAGAGAATGACAAAATTAAAAGTAATAAATATATATATCATTTATTTTAAACAGGGTTTGGCAAGTTATAATGGTAAATGAGTTACAATTATAATATTTTAAGTAAGAGACATTTTGAAATAGACCACTTGGTTTTTTTTGCCTAGTTTTTGAAACCATATTTTTTCTATATCAATATATTGACAGATGACAATAATGTTAACTTGGGATTATATTCTGACTAGGGACTTATAAAAACCTCTAACTTGACTCAACCCTAGTTAATGTGATGATAAATTGTCCTTTAAAACAATTTCTCCCTAAAGAACACCCAAGGATTGAGTGCGAAATGCCTTTGAAATGCAGAAAACCACTAGAAAACTTAGAAATTAATCATAGCACCAACTGTGAAAGCCTAAGCAATAGTATAAAAGTTTACGGTCAGTACTTAATACTAGTTTATTTACTATTCACTAGATTATCACATCAGTAATCTATTTCTTTATTTTTAAACTATTTTGTTATAAAAGTAATTTTAAAAATAGATTATTTATATTTCTTTACCATTAGATAATTCTAACTTTAATATCAAATATCGTAAATATTACGATAAAATTTGTATTATAGTGTTGGACTTGAATCATAGCTGTATTTATATAATGCAACTTAATTTATCACAAGATGAAATAGATCAAATATATTATCTTTTATGTATTCTTTATACTCTAATAAATGTTTAACAATTTATTTATCTATATTTAAAAAAATAGAAGGGCAAAAGAAGCTAAAAGACGTTGACTTTGTTATCTATGTTAGCACTTTGTTAATTTTTATTGGTTATTATATATTTATTTATTTTCTCTTTTGTCATTAATATGTTGAAATAATAAATGGTAACTTATTTTTTATAATTCTTTGTTTTATTTTTTTAAGGTCGATTTAGACAAAGTGTTTCTCCCCCTCTACATTATTATGTTGCAAACCATAGCAAATTTTCTGGAGTTACTGACAGTAAATGTGGTTTTTAGCTTTAACATGACCCAAAGAGGGATCGAAACATTGCAAATTAGATGACACTTATCGTAGTGGAGAAGCATCTTTCTTCATTTCTAATTAGGGGACTCCACAGCTCATCAGGAAAAACGAATTTTCCATAGGGTAAATACTTATTTGAATTTTAGTTCCAAATTGTAATTTCATTTGGTAGGCACTTTACTATTGAAGCTATATATTAAAAATTGTGTAAAGTAAATCTCATATTTATATCATAAACTCTTGTATACTACTGAATATTAAACAAGAGGTTGTTTTTAAGGTGAAATCCGCATCACAAAGAAGTTGAATTCGCTTCCACTACTGGAAGCATCTTCAGGGGTGTAGTGCATCGTGATGTTTACCCAAAGCAAACACAAGATATACTTTTATTCAAGTCAACATCACAATGCACTAAACCCTGAAGATGCTTCCAGTAGTGGAAAAAGAGAAAAGTCAGTCTTCAACCCCTTCGTGGCTCAGATTTCACCGGAAAACCAATTTATTGATTACGAGTCAACTTGCGCAAGCCTATCTACTAAGATACAGAATATTAAAGTTTACTTTCAGAAACCTCCATAAGAAAATTGGATTTGAAGAATAATTGTACTTACATGTATTTCAAGTTATCAGCTAATATTTTGATTTTTCATATTTTTTTTATTTCATGAATGTCTTCTTTTAACGTCTGAAATCAGATTAAAAATCGAACTATGAAAATTTGTTAATTTAAGATAATTAAATGAAGAGATTATTGCCCTCAAACATATAAAAGGAGAAGTATAGAAATTAAAATCACAAAGTAATTTTGTACGTAAGCAACAATATCGATCAGAATCAAGTAATTTACCGCTTACTATACTTTATAGAATTGTTTATGTTTAATAATAATTTGTAACCTAAGTTATAGGTTTGAATTTTTGTTAGGTGATTTACTCTTTTGATTTGTTCTTATTGATAGTAGGGTCTTAAGAAAAAAATTAAAAGCACACTTTTGCAATATTTCAAACCCTCTTTGGGTCATCTTCTAGCTGAAAACCA
This sequence comes from Gerris buenoi, assembly GCA_001010745.2. Taxonomy (NCBI): domain Eukaryota; kingdom Metazoa; phylum Arthropoda; class Insecta; order Hemiptera; family Gerridae; genus Gerris; species Gerris buenoi. The sequence goes on along the minus strand of KZ651437.1, from coordinate 36,485 downwards.
CATTTACTGTTAGTAAACTCCAGTAAATTTACTATATTTTGTAACATAATGCATAATTAAAGTGCTTCTTACATCTGCCTGAATAGGAAATTACTATTTCATCCTGTTGTTGCTAAAATATTATTTTACTCTAACCTAGGTGGCTATTGTCAATCTGGAATAATTAAATTCTGTTANGTTTCTCCCTCTCTACATTCAATAAACTAGCCTTCCTTATCTATCTATATTATTCTAGTAGAGATTTCTTGTTCGAGAGTTGCCTATGGTTTACATTATAATAAGAACTCGCACTTCAAGAATGTTAGGCGAGTCTCAAAAAGCGATAAACTCGGCCTTTGCTTGTTTACACTGGTTGAGATTATTTAATACAATACTCGTTTTAAAATATCGACTAATGCAAATGGTCTTTCCGTAAGGTTCGAATGCTGAACAGATAAGAAGTTAATTTTTGTAAATGTCATATTATCTATAGACAAGTTTAAGTCTAAATAACCAGTCAATCGGTATTAACTTTTTACAACGTGGGGAAAATCGAAAAAATGGGGAGGTGAGGGTTCGATTCCTCACCGTATTGATCACATCATACTGGCTTCGGCGGCACAATGTACAGTATGATGTGTGAAGTGGCTGAAACTCTCTACCCCAGGGTGTAAAAAGGGCCTAAAAGATGGCCTAATTGCAAGGTTCAAACAAGTGGTTCGTCGTACCCGTTCTAGTAGGAAGTACTAGACTACTACTACTACTACTACATATTTTCCTCATGTAGGTTGACTCAGAGTCAAAAGTTAATACTATTTTTAACAAGATAAAATATTAAAGTCATAATAATCAACAAAAGTATGAGATAATGTGGACAGGACAGTGTAATTTACAATTACAAACTAATTAAAATGCATGTAGAAATATTAGAAAAATAAAAAAACTCAGGGATAAATAAAAAAACCGAATTAATTTTTATAATAATTCTTCATTTCTTATCTAATCATCATTATCAATTATCCATTTAGATTACAATTAATTAATATATATTAATTTTTAAAGAAAGGAAAAAAATAAGATAAAACTAAACAATAACAAAAAAAAAAGAGAAGAAGAAACATTTTTGTGTTATCCATATGCAAGTTTACATACAAATATAATCATATAAAAAGACATATAAAAGCAATTTATATGATTTTTAATTTCAATATTTTTTTTTTATTTCATTTTTTTTAATATAATTTTAAATAGGCTTAAATTTTTATATCTAACTACAAATTACTTACAAATTTATTCGCATCTCTGGTCTAAAGAAGAAAACAAAGATACAAATAATTAGAAATAAATTATAAAATTTACATCTTATGCATAATACTAAACAAAGAAACAAAAATATATGTATGTATTACAAAAAAAAATAATAAAAAATTATAAATAGACCGTACATTTATCATAACTCATCATTTCCCTATAAAACAATTTTTTAAAAAAAGATAAACAGTGAAGTATATATGTTTTATAAAAATCCTTGGAACTATTTTTTTATCATTCAGAGCGAATATGAAATTAATTACATATATATATATATATAAAAGAAAACGCAGCAACCTTTTTTACTTTCTCATATAAAGAGAAAGTATTGTGTTTAAAAAATAGAACCAAATAAAAATAAAGATTAGGAACATTGTTATTTTTAACAGCATTTTTTTATTTTGAGTATAATAGTAGTTTAAATATTGCATTTGTAGAGAATGACAAAATTAAAAGTAATAAATATATATATCATTTATTTTAAACAGGGTTTGGCAAGTTATAATGGTAAATGAGTTACAATTATAATATTTTAAGTAAAAGACATTTTGAAATAGACCAATTGGTTTTTTTGCCTAGTTTTTGAAACCATATTTTTTCTATATCAATATATTGACAGATGAGAGATACAAGATCATAACTGCTTGGCAAGAAATCTTTGTCATCGTGGAGAGACCTTAAAACTTGCATGAAATTAATTCCCTGAGTCGGGGATATTAATTTTGGTGATCCTAAAAAGATTATTACACAAATAAAATTTCAAGTTTGAGTGAGGGGAGAAAAAAAAAGGTGGGTGATTGAAAATTTATTTTTACAAAATATAATAGTGGTCAGATGCATTTTTAAATNGGGGGTCCGGGGTCCTCCCCCGGGAAAAATTTCTAAAATAAACGTTCAAAAACAGCATTTTAAGCAGTTTTAGACACAAGCCACACTCTTAGTGCAAATCTTAGTGCCGATCATTTTTTTTTATTTATCAGAGAGAGAGAGGTCCCGGAACGCCGTTCTGCCTCAAATCGAGCCCTGCTCATAGATATTAAATAATTAGATATTTCTTTGCTGTTTCTTTCATTCCTGATCAACTCATATTAGGTGATTAAAAGACAGGGGATCAAAAACTTTACTCATCTACTCAATGTTATCATCAGTGTGAAAAAGTCTCACCTCTCTAGGTTTAGAAAGAACCAGCTATTACGGAGTTTCGACCTAGGTATCAGGAGAGTTGCGGGAACGCTATTTACTAAGCTGTCGATCCCCATAAGTTACTTAAATCCTTAACATAAAAGCTAAATTAAATTTTACGTACATACATTCAACAAAAAGCTGAATAATCATAAATTTGTATTTTTTTTCTCAACAAATGCAGTTTTAATATTGAAAATAGAAATTTAAATATCTTTGTTTAAGAAATGTTAAGCAGGTAAACTATGATTTTTACTATAGAATTTTTTTCAAAATTCTTAGGTCATCTTGAAACCATGGCCACGCCATCAAGTCAGTAATAGAAATCGCCTCTTCCTCAATGGGATGCACCACACCAGGTGGCGCGGTCAACCAACTCATCCTCTGCCACACATGTTAGCTGGAAGGTTGGACAACATTTAATTTCTGGCTGTAATTTCTTCAAACCAAGAAATATAATTTCTCAAAAAGCACAATGAAAAGTGAATATTTTACACAACATTAACGAAGTCCCTTAGATATGGTTTCAATAAAAAACTAGACTCAGAAGAACTCGGTTTAAATATTAGTTTACAATACTCATTTTGTTTTTTTTACCTCTTAAATTATTTATTTATTTTTTTTTTTTTCAACCAAAGTTTATAATAATTCGATAATAAATAATAAACTTCATCCTTTTTCTGGTTGTAGATTTTTCTGATAAAAAAAATTAACAGCAAATCAGTTGGTAAAAATTAATAATTCGTTTACACTTGTTCTACAATTTAATTAATTTTTTTACAAGAACCTGTTTGTAAAAAGTAATCTGGCCACTAAAAGTGCAAGTACTAATAAGAAAAAAATGTGAAAGTAATAATTCATTAAAGCCATAATTTACATTAATTAAAACACTTAAAAAAACCATTCTAGACAAAGCACCAATGTAAAAATTAAAAAAATAAAATTATAATATATAGGCTTAGACACCATAATTTGTGATCGATTTATCAATACAACTGATTTATACAGAAATATTAATCACTTTTAACTAAGATTAAAATAATTTTCACATCAAAAACATAAAAATTTGTAGCATTATTAAAACTATAATGTTTTAATTTACAAAATAAATTGATACTTATTGCAAATATAATAAATTTTACAACAAATCATAATTATAAGTTTAAAAAAAAAAAAAAAAAAAAAAAAAAAAAAAAAAAAAAAAAAAAAAAAAAAAA
>KZ651437.1:13962-31515 GCA_001010745.2 Gerris buenoi | reverse complement strand
AAAAAAAGTTACTTAACAATTATAAGTACATTAATGTTATAATTTTTTACTAATTTAAAATTAAGAGTATTAAATAATAATAATAGAAACATGTTTAAGTAAGTACCAGTAGTGTAAGTTACATTTAAATAATTCAAAAGATGCACAATATTTAGAAAGATATCTTATGGAAATAAATTGTAAGTTAAATCAAATTATTATTATTATTAACTAAAGGAAACAGAGAGAGAAAAAATAGACTCCAGCGCCGGGATTTAATCCACGGGCCTCTATATTTCCAGTATAGCACTCTAACCAACTAAGCTACGCAGGAGAATGATTTTCTCTGCCGTTAATAATACCTTGTCCCGAATCTGTCTGTTTCCCGTAGTTAATAATAATTATAATTTGATTTAAATTAAAATTTAACCTTTCCGTAGTATGAATATTATCAAAATCGAAAAATAGGAAATAAATTGTTGAAACAGAATGAAAACTAATTTTATCCTCATTTTACAATAAATACAAACATGGTAGAATCGCTGAACATAAATACTTGCAATGTTGATGTAGCGAAAAACCAAATCATATTTTTATTCTGTTAGTTTTATTTATGATTAGTAAGTTTCACCAAAGTTTAGTACAAGTTAACATTAAAATCTTTTTTTTTTTTACAATGAACCATGAAACCATATTAATAACAAAACACAAAAAATGGTTATGAATACCTTCAAGAATAATATGTGTGTACTTTTAAATTCTCTTTGGTTTTTAATTAAAAAAAATTTATTCTGTTCTTTTTCTATCACTCTACTGGTAAATAATAATTTATACACAAACATAATTAACAGAAATTATTGAACACTGAGTTTTAACTAAAATATATTAGTTATTCTAAAGTACATAAAACCATAGTAAAGTATACATAATATAAAAATAAATGATTCACTGCTTGAAACATTTTTATATTTTTCAAATGCAGCAGTGTATTATAATCTACTAAGGAGGGGGGAATATATTAAACAACATCTTTAATGATCAATACATGAAAACTAAATCAGATAAATTAAATACAGTATAAAGCTCATATTGAAGTAAAATATACTATTTGATAGTGAAATAATAATAAGAAATAGAGGTTCCAACAAAATAGGAGGCTATGTCAGTTAACTTCCCAATAAAGTGCCAATATTTCATACACTTTAGTATAAATTTGAACTTGAAAATAATAAAGAAATTGTGTGGCTAGTTTTACATTGAGATTTTTTTTTTTCTCTCCCTCTTATTTAAAAATTGCTTAGATTATATGAGCTGAATTTTTTCATCAGATTTGTTCAAGCATAACCTTTATTGAGTTATTTTATTATTTATTTATTATTATTTATTTACTAATATTGATTCGGGAACAGGTTCTCCTTTTATCATTAGGTATAATTCTGAGAAAGACATTAAATTGGCTAAGCCAAACAATACAAGCAATACAGCATACTTAAGCAATACAGCAATACTTAAGCAATACAGCAATATAGCTGTTGCTGGGCAAGCAGAAATTTGAATTTTTATCAATTTGATTTCCACCTGATTTCTAACCTGGTAACTTTTCAATCACTCCAAGACCTTCTCCACGCCTAGATGCCCCTTGGTAGAGTATCAGGGTGGTTGAATGTAAATTAAAGTAGGTAAAGTTCTATAAAAACTTGGAGAATATGCAGTAACAGCTGAATAAAGCTTAGACGAAGCCAAATTAAATCTAGACTGACATTCTCTAGAGAAACCATGAAGAAGGATGTGCCACAAAAGATGGTAAAGTAAATAATGAAAGAATACCCTTAAGAAGAAGTTACTTAATAATAATTTAGAAATTGGTATCCAAATAAAAATTTTTAAAACCTCTATTAGTCATTATTATAGCAAACTAGAGAATATCGCGGCTGTATTTTAATTAATAGAATTGAATTTGTTTGGTAAGGTCATGAAAAATTGACATTATTAATTCTAAATAATCAGAAGTGTAAGTTTTTCTTTTAAGAGAATTAAAACTGTAAAAAATACTTCATATAATTTAAATCTGAGCGTGCATAATAAAGACAAAGAAAAAAGGACTTTGGTTTACTTTATATTTATTTGTGGACAATTTTATTTAAGTACTAAAATATTTTAGTAAAGAACACAACCAACTTATTTTTATACTTGAAATTTAAATTAAATTTTCTTTATATGCATTCATTGTAAAAATGTATCCAAAGGTATCTTGTACGAGGAAAAATTTAATAATAGTTATCCAATATGTGCTAAATTTGATTAATTAACACACAAAATTGATTTGGCAGTGAGCTTCAAACTAGCAAAATAAAATATTAACACAACATATCATGTCAAAAAAAAAAATATAACCAAAAAAAAGGCAATTAATAAAATAAATAATGGCATTTTGATAAGATTTCCGAAACATGTTCGAAACGAAAATAAATATAAATATTTTATTTTAATTTCACCAGAACCTCATACGATATTTCATTTTAACATAATTTTATGTTTCAATACTTCAGTAAATACTTTAATAAAAGTAATAAAAACAAAATCTTATGATATAAAAACATTAAAAAAAATAAATGATTTTTATATATATATTAAAAAAATAAAATAAAATTGTAATAACAAATAAAATTGATTTATTTCACCGAAATGCAAATATCCAAAAACTTCACACAGCTACTGAATAATTACAAAGATAATAATCTTAAATTTTGAAAAACGAGAAAATAAATAATAAAATTAAAGTTAAACAAAAGAATTGATATTGACACTTAATTCAATTTTTCTATGTCCAAGTTACTCATACTTATAATTTTCAAGCTATTTCAATTACACCAATCTATGATTTATCACCTCTCTCAAATACTATATCTATATTTTGATTTGACATTTTAAGTTATGAAAGAAATATCCAATTTAGTCCATTAAACATTTTAATATCCATGGATAACAAGGTTTGTTTCTGCAAATAAACCACTTTTTCAGATTCAAGGAATCTCAAACAATACAACAAGGGAGTGTAAATTAATAAAAATATTAAAAGCAAATTATTATAGTCAGAACTCAAAAATGTACGAATGAGAGAAATACTATAAGAACAATTCTCCTAGTGATGTTTAAGAGAAACCCTTTTTAAATTATCATTTATATTTTGTGATAGCGAAAAATGCTTTCAAAAACATTGAGGATTAATAAAATATTCCTTACCATGAAAGAATGAATTTCATTCAAAAGACATCTCTAATATTTTCTCTGATTTTAGATCAGTGTGGGTTTACAGGTTGCTACAATTTTTTAAAAAATTGTACATTTAACTATCATTTCAATGGATCTACATTATGGACAAGGAAGTCTACATTAACAGACAAAAGATATTAACAGGAGTCTCAATGGCAAAAGGTGCAACACACAATTAGACACAGTAATGACTTAAAAACCAGATAAAAACCTGGTGAATATCTATCTGCACTAAGAGATCGGAAGAAAGCAAATCCAAGATAGATAGTCAAAAGCATAGCCAACAACGGTGTGTAATGGTATCTCAAGGATACCATTGAGTGAAAGGCCATGGAGGAGAAAACAAGAAAACTAGTGAGGAAGGTCAGATCACATTGAAATATTGGAAGAAGGCAAAACTAAGGAACCTTGTTGTTACTCAGTTTCTACAAGGGACAGTAGGAAGGTCAGTGTGTCAAAAGGATAATAACAGAATTGATAACAAATATTTTTTTTAAAAAATCCCTAAATAGTATAATAACTTAGTATTAAAACAAATTTAATAAAAAAATACAACTAAATTTTAATATTCATGAATTAATTAAGACGTCAAATCAACTCTTTTGTTTAACAAACAACACCTAGCTTAGCCTAAAGTTAAAAATTATATGATTTTTTTAAATTTTTAATTATTATTATACGACATTGTTTATTATAACATTCTAAATTGAAGTAAAACCACTAATACAATATATAGGTATTAATATATTATAATAATACAATCTAAATGATGAACATCGATATCGTAAAAACTATAATTTTATTTTAATAAATTTGAAAATAATGAAGCAAAAATAGGTTTAACAAAAAAAAAAGAAAAATTGGAAAAAATGTGCCCTTGGACTAATTCAATGAAAGTGAAAAAAAAAACAAAGTTATACATATATATGTATTTAAAACAGAAATTTACATAAATATAAAGATATAAGAGTGTATATAGTAAAATATAAGTAGCATCAATAAAAAAAATTAAGTACTTAATTCAAATATTATGGCGCATTTATTTTTTTCTCTCCCTCTTATTTAAAAATTGCTTAGATTATATGAGCTGAATTTTTTCATCAGATTTGTTCAAGCATAACCTTTATTGAGTTATTTTATTATTTATTTATTATTATTTATTTACTAATATTGATTCGGGAACAGGTTCTCCTTTTATCATTAGGTATAATTCTGAGAAAGACATTAAATTGGCTAAGCCAAACAATACAAGCAATACAGCATACTTAAGCAATACAGCAATACTTAAGCAATACAGCAATATAGCTGTTGCTGGGCAAGCAGAAATTTGAATTTTTATCAATTTGATTTCCACCTGATTTCTAACCTGGTAACTTTTCAATCACTCCAAGACCTTCTCCACGCCTAGATGCCCCTTGGTAGAGTATCAGGGTGGTTGAATGTAAATTAAAGTAGGTAAAGTTCTATAAAAACTTGGAGAATATGCAGTAACAGCTGAATAAAGCTTAGACGAAGCCAAATTAAATCTAGACTGACATTCTCTAGAGAAACCATGAAGAAGGATGTGCCACAAAAGATGGTAAAGTAAATAATGAAAGAATACCCTTAAGAAGAAGTTACTTAATAATAATTTAGAAATTGGTATCCAAATAAAAATTTTTAAAACCTCTATTAGTCATTATTATAGCAAACTAGAGAATATCGCGGCTGTATTTTAATTAATAGAATTGAATTTGTTTGGTAAGGTCATGAAAAATTGACATTATTAATTCTAAATAATCAGAAGTGTAAGTTTTTCTTTTAAGAGAATTAAAACTGTAAAAAATACTTCATATAATTTAAATCTGAGCGTGCATAATAAAGACAAAGAAAAAAGGACTTTGGTTTACTTTATATTTATTTGGGGACAATTTTATTTAAGTACTAAAATATTTTAGTAAAGAACACAACCAACTTATTTTTATACTTGAAATTTAAATTAAATTTTCTTTATATGCATTCATTGTAAAAATGTATCCAAAGGTATCTTGTACGAGGAAAAATTTAATAATAGTTATCCAATATGTGCTAAATTTGATTAATTAACACACAAAATTGATTTGGCAGTGAGCTTCAAACTAGCAAAATAAAATATTAACACAACATATCATGTCAAAAAAAAAAATATAACCAAAAAAAAGGCAATTAATAAAATAAATAATGGCATTTTGATAAGATTTCCGAAACATGTTCGAAACGAAAATAAATATAAATATTTTATTTTAATTTCACCAGAACCTCATACGATATTTCATTTTAACATAATTTTATGTTTCAATACTTCAGTAAATACTTTAATAAAAGTAATAAAAACAAAATCTTATGATATAAAAACATTAAAAAAAATAAATGATTTTTATATATATATTAAAAAAATAAAATAAAATTGTAATAACAAATAAAATTGATTTATTTCACCGAAATGCAAATATCCAAAAACTTCACACAGCTACTGAATAATTACAAAGATAATAATCTTAAATTTTGAAAAACGAGAAAATAAATAAAAAAATTAAAGTTAAACAAAAGAATTGATATTGACACTTAATTCAATTTTTCTATGTCCAAGTTACTCATACTTATAATTTTCAAGCTATTTCAATTACACCAATCTATGATTTATCACCTCTCTCAAATACTATATCTATATTTTGATTTGACATTTTAAGTTATGAAAGAAATATCCAATTTAGTCCATTAAACATTTTAATATCCATGGATAACAAGGTTTGTTTCTGCAAATAAACCACTTTTTCAGATTCAAGGAATCTCAAACAATACAACAAGGGAGTGTAAATTAATAAAAATATTAAAAGCAAATTATTATAGTCAGAACTCAAAAATGTACGAATGAGAGAAATACTATAAGAACAATTCTCCTAGTGATGTTTAAGAGAAACCCTTTTTAAATTATCATTTATATTTTGTGATAGCGAAAAATGCTTTCAAAAACATTGAGGATTAATAAAATATTCCTTACCATGAAAGAATGAATTTCATTCAAAAGACATCTCTAATATTTTCTCTGATTTTAGATCAGTGTGGGTTTANAAAAAAAAAAAAGGGGCAAACAATATTTTATAGATATCAGCAAGGCTGCAATATATTGGGCTACCAGGAAGGAGATTAATAAGATTCCTCCGAATCCGGCGTAGGAAAAAAACTAAAAATAAAATAATATTTTATAGATATAAAAAAAAGTATATATTACTAATATTATGGTCTATTCTCGCGTAACTTGTGGCAATAGATAATATACATATTTATTTATAGGTATTTCAGTTTTAGAGTCAATTAAAATTAAGTCCATAGCGTAACCACAACAAGGATTAATTTAGCTTCCTGAATTTGGAATTAACGGTTAAAGGGAAAAATATCAAGTTGAATGACTTCTCTAGGGTAAGTAAGTAAAATCATAAAGTTCTGGTTTTTTCAAAGGTGTAAAAACCAATCACAGGGACCTACACCCACCAATGTCTTACAATCACTGTTAAAAACAACATCGGAAAAAAAAAAATGCTTTTAATTACCTAGAATCTAAAATCAATGAACTCTTAACAGTTAATTTTATTATTATAATTTAATTTTTTTAAAAGCATTATTAAAGCAACCAAGAGCAACTTAGTTACAATTTATTTTCAATTACTTCTTTAAAAAAGTAAGAATAAATAGATCAGTTACTTTTTTTTAAGTTTTTGGTAGTTTTCATAATACGGAAAGTTTAAATTTTAATTTAAATCAAATTATAATCATTATTAACACTGGGAGACAGACAGGAAGGTATTTTTCTCTGTCTGCCTCCCAGTGTTAATAATGATTATAATTTGATTTAGATCAGATACTTTTAAAAAGAGGATATAAAGCTAAGGCTGGACGGCAGGAGGCAAGAGGTGGAGAGTAGACAAGGGCATAATCGGTTTCACATGTTTGTGGCGGAAGTAGCTCCTCTCTTCAGGTTGGACCAGGTGTTTTTGCTAAGGATGGACCCTTAGTGGTAGCTATAGGTGGGTGGAGGGTGAATTTTCGAGTTTAGGCAGCACTAAAAACTAGTGTTGTACCAAGCAGATGGCAGGGTTAGCCTATGCCAGGAGCCCCAGCCTATAGCGGGTGCAATTTTATTGAAGTAGTATCCACACCCCTGGTAGGAAGGCGCTTTTTTAATACTCTTGCCAGAGGCGCCACACCATTGCTAAAAACCCCTAGCCACTACCATCAGCCTACCACACCTCTTGCCTGATGCAGTGGAACCTTAAGAGATTTAACCTGTTTATTTAGAGTGGATGTAAAATTTTAACTAAAGTTTGGATGCTCTATCATTGACACTGACAATAAAACTGATTTACCCAATTTAAATATGCTTTACAAATTTTAAATTAAATAGTAAACAAATAAAATAATTACTAATTTAAAAAAATAAATTAACAAAATAACTATGTGAAGAAACATTTGATATGGAATTTTAATAATGATTACAACCAATAATATATAAATATATATAAAAAATAACAATAAGGGCACCTTAACTGAAAATGACAGCAAGGAGAAATAATTATTTAATGTATGCAATTGATATATTAAAATTACTAAAGAGATTACTAAGTTTCTTGAGGTGTTGCTTTTTTGAAATATGTCTTACTCAATATCTTTACCAACATTAAAAATTAAAATAAATAATAATAAAATTGAGTAAATAAAATTAAGAGAAGAAGTAAACAAAAAAACGTAATGCTGCTTCTTTTTTATACTTGGAATCATTTACATAATGAAAAAAAATATATATTTTAGTATAAACATAACTAAGGGTATGTTAAGAACCACTTACCAGCCGACCAGTGGTTTATCGTACTTAAAAAGTTTTATAGCAGCTTTATATAATTCTGGCAGCTTAAGGGTCTTATGGAAGCAGAGTTGGACCAGGTTATAAATATAAACATTTGGTGGCATGCTTAACCATATGTTATTCATAGTATGTTGTTTTAGAATTACATATTCTATCTCTCATAAACAATTTACGATAGGATCAAATTGGTACAGAATATTTATAAACAAACTGAGGCTCCTGTTACTTTCATAATTCAGAATTGAGTTCCAAACCATGCTTTAACCTATTTTTGAAGAAGAAGCGAGAAAGATGGATAAGAACACACTCTAGATCTAGATATTGAACCAACATCCCTTGGCTTTATAGGGTAAATGCTATATATTAGTTAGTAATATATAGTTAGTTTGGGTAGTGCTATATAGTAGTAGTTTCAGAAAATATATTAAATACAAGATCTCAATCATTAGTTTTTAGTTATTACTCAAGTGCCTTCAGGATAAATATATAGATTTAACACAATTTGCGAGAGACACCAAGGGATGTGCCTCGCAAGCATGACAAATAGGAACTATTCCAACATCAGACATTACGTCTTCATTCTTTACAACCAAAATTGGAAAGAAATAAAAATAAATTAGATATAGATTAAATTAGGCGATCAATAGGTATTTTTAACAAATTAACAAGGGTCTGTTGTGTTCGGAAACAAAACAAGGAATAAATATTAAGATAACAGTAAACTACATTCCGTGAGATTTTCATAAGACATGTTTCACTGCAAATTTATAGACTAAGATAAATTCAGATTATTCATTCTAAACAATGACATTGTTACTGTTGTCATACTTTATTTTAAAGTAAATTCTCTAACAAATGAAAAGAAAATTATCCTTTTTACAGCATTTATTCCAAAAGTTATCTAGATTATTGTTATTTATTTTGAATTTTATTTTTTTATTTATAAAAAGCAACAAGATATTTTCCTCAGAAACTTAGAATTATTTTATAAGAGTAGCAAGAATAAGTAAAATTTAAATTCAATAATTTATGTTTGTATTTCTTATCAGTTTTTGTACAACATGATAATAATTGACAAAATTATTTAAAGAAGTCTTTTAATGTTGCAAAATTGTGGTTGTTTTTAATTATACTTAACCTGTTTTATACTAATTAAGAATAACAAAGTTGCCCACACTTATCGAATTAGATCTTTCCAAATAGTGGGCTTTATTTAATAGAAAAATAATTTTAAAACAAATTATTTTTAATATTACGGAAAAGAGAAGTAAAATTGGCTTTTTTGAAAAATTAAACCAAATATGTACTTGATTTCTTCATTTAATAATTCAGTTGAGTGTCTCTAATCCAACACATGGGACCATGGCATGTCAGATAACTGGAGTTTGATAATAAGTAATTATTACACAAGTGAATCAGCCTATTTATTGATAAAACAACTGCATTTACAAAGTTATATAAACAACTGATTGTTCAGTGGTTCTTAACCTTTTGGTAACGACGGCCCCCTTAAAATATCCAAATATAATATATATAGTACCTAAATAACTTTTGAGGCGCCCTGGGGGGCCACGGCCCCCCGGTTAAGAACCACTGTGATAGTTTGTTTTTGTTTTCCCTAGTGCCACTATGTATCTTAGTTTCCCCTTCTTTTAGTTATCTAATCTTACACATTGTAAGAGAGGGAGAGGGGCCTCTGCCTCAGTGCCGGATTACTGGACATGATGGACTGGCAGTGTCAGACTACAGAGACACAAGTGAAGTCTGTATTTAAAAAAAAAATATATATATAAAAAAAAAAAATAAATAAACCTAATAAATTTATTTATATGAACCATACGTAAAACAGGTTAATTTTTTAAAGGTGGTTCCAAAGATTAGTCCAAAAAAACTTCACATATTATGCAGAGGTATAAAGAGAATCTGATAAAAAAAAGTTTCCTTAGGACCACAAATTAATAACATAGTGTAACTAACTTATAAGCAGTAGTAGAAAAGTTTTGAATTTGTTTCTTGCTACTCTCATGTGGATTAAAACAAAAACATTAAAATATAAATACATAAAATGAAAAATTCTATGTTTAACGGGAAGGGTGAGCTACAAACTGACTATGACTTAGATACAGACGCCGATGTTTCAGTCAAACAGTAAAAAGATAAAAGGGTTTATTAGTTATTGCGTAGGGCGTTGGTGGGAGGGTCTAGACAGGTGAGAAGTATAAAGGGAAGTGGAGGGCGAGCCTCTGTGAGGAGGAGGAGTGGAGACAGACACAGGAGGATAAGGTCCGGGAGGAGGGTAGGTGTGGCAAGGAGTCGGCACCATGATATGGTACGACTGTACAGGTGAGATAGAACAAGTACGATTAGGGAAATCACCGGAGGGTTGGGCGAAATTAGCAGGGTTTACATTGTAAGCTCCGGGAAAAGCAGCCTGGGGCATGGGAGAGGGTGTAACTCTTGTCGAAGAGGACATGGACTGCTTGCTGCCGCTGTTAGGATTATCCGACTGGTTGGCCATCGATGTGGATGTGTGCACACTTCTCTGCAGGTTGTGGCAGGAGGCGGAAATACTCTTGTGATGATTTTTAGATTTGTTCGAAGCAGATTGCGGTTGAGGAGAGGGTTGGGAAAGCTGAAGAGGTTTGGGAGTCATAAGAGGGGAATCTCTACCTCCACGGTCGTACCTAGGAGAGTCGAGAATGTTCTGTGTACCTATGTCCCTAACCGAAGGGTGGAAGGGAGAAGGAGAGCTGGTCCTAGAAGCGGCAAGAACAGGGGTAACAGGTGGAGGGGGCGGTGTGGCAGTCATAAGGCTCTCTCTGTCACTGTCATCATCGTCCATCAGAAGCTTTCTTCTTTTATCCAAGTCGAGTAGACGTCTCTCAGGGTGAGCACGTGCCACATGCCTCACAAGAAAGCTTTGTTTGGTGAAAGATCGGTGACAGAGTGAGCATGCGAATGCCGTGTGAGTGCGTATATGAGCAGCAGCCTGAGGTCGAGATGTAAACACCTCACCACACAGATCACAGCTCACTCCACTCCCAGCCTCTCCTACATGACTCCATCTAAACATCCACCACAAATATAGTTTCCTATTACCACCACATGGAATATATATATTTTTTTAAATTAATGTACAATCATACTCAAAGAAAAAATAGAAATATTTTTTTAATTTAAATAAATTTTCTAACAGACTAAATTACCAACTACATTCGAGTATTCTCAAGATTCTTAATACAATTAACACACTCAGAAACTCATTTTAAATTAAAAAAAAGTCAAATAACCAATTCCCTCTAAACATCACACTTTCATTGGAAACAAATTTTGATTCTTCAATGGGCATTTGATAACACTTATAGTTGAAGAAAATTCTAAAAGTTCTAAAGAATACAAATTCAATGGCACTCATTAATTTGGTTACACACCCAAAATTCTTAATAAGTTACATTACACCTTTACACATAGTTTATTCTTAAGTCCCAAAGTTCTGGACTAGATATTCCTTTGTCTTAATAAATAGTTATAAATACGAAGGAATTATTTAAATTTTAAACAAATATAGGGTGGGTAACTAAGTAAGTTATTACCACATGCCACCTAACTTAACAAGTTCATAAGATATCTATTTAGGGTCCTTAGGCAAATTCGAGGACCCTTATTATTTTCTGTTTGTCTGCGTGCCATTAACATACCTGTACCTCACAAAGTACCAACACACAAATTTTAAATTTTGCAGTGTTGAATGTAACAACCCGAACACAGAAAAAATATAGGAGTGCCCCAAAAATCACCATTCAAAAATAAGGGGAGTTAGTTTTATTACTTAACCAATAATATATCTTTGTGCAGTATATCCTTAAAAATTAAGTTTTTTAATATATCAACGAAAAAATCAAAAATCTATTTATAAGGAATTTTTCTTGCATCGCATAAAAGTGTATTAAAGTGTTTAGTTTCACATCATTATAATAAATGGTTCAAAGCTCAGAGCTTAAAATAACTTTTAAATGGCTAAGCCGATTATGCTGATAATGAACTTGTCCGATAAGTTAAATTATCTGCTTTGTTTGTACGGAAGGTAAATACTTGTTACGCGAGCAATAAAAATCAAAATATCACGATTTTCAACAGGTGCTAGGATTCAAATACAGAAATAACTACAGGTTCAGATGGCACACGCTGAAAAAGTATAGTTTTAACTAAAAAGGATAATTATCAATGTTATAGATTTCTCTGAGATATATTTATATACCAATTATGACCAATGAATGGCTGTAAGTATTGAAATCCTATAAACAAAGCAAATTGCACAATGAAACTGGATAATTAGATAATTTAATACCATATTTGTTTCCCTTTCATTATTAAAACTAGTTGTACAAAAATAAATATTGCGTGTAAGCAGAAGAGATCAGCTAAAATCATTAAATCAATAAAGGCAATCAGAAATTTATAATACAATGGACCGAGCGAAAATTTCCCTCCGATTTAATAATGTGTAAAAAATATATCCGTTCGATTATTAACATGGAATAAAATGCAAAATATAAAAAATAACAGATGACAAAAAATCAACAACATGTCATATCCATTAATAATTAATGGATGATAATTATTGTCATATAATTAAAATTAATTTTATTTCTTACTTTATAGGCAGTACACACGATACTAAAAAGATGTTGGGCAGAGCTTGAAATTTGTATCAAAACTATATTCTCTATTTTTATTATTTATTATTAATACTAATAATTTATTTATGTAAATAGACATTATTTTTAAATTTGCAAATTCAGTCATGGATAAAGACAAATTTGGGGATGACCTTGAAAGAAAGCTGGTGGTTGGTTGGTGTGGCCTTTGTTTTGTAGTGCAATCCATATGTAAACAAAACAAAGATAATACATGATAAGAGTAATGGTATGTGGGCTACTGACCTGTGAGCAGATAGGTAACTCTTAAGGGCGAAGGATTTATGGCAGATATCGCACGAGAAGGGTTTATCACCGGAGTGGACTCGGAGATGAGTATTGAGGCTGCTCTTTTGTGTAAAAGTCTTATCACATAAGGTGCACTTGAAAGGCCGTTCTCCCGTATGAGTCCTGAGGTGCACCTCCAGGTACGGCTTCCTGGTGAAGCAGATCTCGCAGTACGTACAGCGGTAGGGTTTGTTATCCGAATGACTCTTCATGTGTACGTAGTACGAAGCGAGCGAAGACAATACTCTGCCGCATATCTTGCACTCTTGACACTTGAGATTCTTCGGTTTAGTGTCAGTAGAAGAGCTGGCCGGATTACTCCCACCACTGTTATTGCTGCTGCTGTTATTATCTTGTGTAGAAGACGAAATTTGATCGTTTCCACATTGAAGATCGAAAAAAGGTACCTGGAAAATAAATTAAATAAAACGGGTTGAGAAAAAAAAAATGGACGCATCACTCCCCTCGGCCTCGAGGGGTCCTAACATAAATAAAAAGATGCCAAAAAATAGATAAATAATAACCACTTACACTCTGTTTATCATCGGTACTGTCAAGAAAATGATTTTGGAAGCCGTATTTGAGTATAGCTATGTGATTCGGGTTGCATTTTCCCAGAGATTGCTTCAGGTTTTGAGGTAAACTCATCTCACAAAGGGCAATACATTAAAAAAAATGAAATTATTGATAATTTCTTTTTTCAGACACTACGACAGCATAAGGAGGTTTTACAACTGGTTACATCTAGAGTTTTTTATTTAAAAAAATTCCTCCATTTTCGAAGAAAAAAATCAACTTTCAGATTCCTTAAAACAGCGAAACTAAGGTAAATAAACACTAAAACGGTTCGTTTAAAAGTAAAACAACTAATAAAACTAATATAAATCACTAGAGAACGACGAAAAACTCGGGGAATAGGCGAGAAAAGATACTTTTGATCTAACTATTAATAACTTGTTATTAAACTGGATCAAAATCTAAACCAAGACCTAGAAACTCGTCATTGAAAAATATTATCTGATAAAATATTTTTATATATAAATTAATGTTGAAATTGGAGAAATAAATCGCGGAGACTAATTTAAATTAGCGGAAACCGAGTGGTTACTTTAACAGATTAAAAAGATTGGATTGTTAAGCTCTGCACACCTGGGGGCACTCTCTACTTTAGAATAATAACTCCCCCCCCCCCCTCGAGGGCAAGACGCCTTAAGTCGGGCACTCCTTCTCTCACTCGTCCAAACAACAAACTTACCTAATATTCTCCATTTTTTTCGTCCCGCCTTTTTGATATTATCGATTAGGAGGTCAGGCTTTTTTTTTTGAAAGTTTTACGTTATACGACGATCCGGATTAAAACCAAGAGGACTGAAATTACCTCAACTCTCAACTCTCAACCATTTATAAAACTCCAAGCTTCAAATTAGTATCGAACTATGTAATAAGTAATTAATTAGTACTAATTAATCGGGATGTATACGGGATATTAGAGGAAATACAGTTAATTGATGAAGCACATATTATTATAACATTTTCTGCGTTTTTAATGTTATTATAATTGCGTATTATTGATATATTTTCGGAAAATGAATATAATCCAAAAAGTTAATTATAAAATAAATAATTTCTTATCTTCTTTCTCTCACCAAAATTAAATCTCTTTAAAATGCGTTAATAGTTAAGTTATCATAAAGTCAAAAACAATTAATTATATGTATGACACTTATTAAACGAGTTTCAATTAAACAGAATAATACCTAAAATACAAATAAATACAGAAATGTAGAGATTAATCATAATAAAAAAAGAATATATACATACATATAAAGAAATTTAGTAGGTAATAAAGAAATATGTAGTATATTAAAAAATAATGAGACATGTATTTATAAAAGTTGACATTGGAAGTTTAAATTAAATAACCCAATAATATGAGGTACAGATTATTACGTATTACGTAAACGTGTGTGTGTGCATTGGGTTTTTTGGATCTATTCAATTTTTTATTTATTTTTATCTATTTTTTATTTTATTACTTATATTTCCTCCAAAATTACGTCAATCCATTTTTAGGTCATACTTTTTTGGTCCACTTAAATGCAAAATTCACTACTATTTTAAATGTGCCAAGTGTTTTTTTATAAAATATTTATTTAAGTATTTCTACAAATTAGCAAGATATGTTTATTAAAGGTGTACGATATGTAATTTATTAAAATGACATTATAAACGTGTTCCTAAGGGTACTAAAAGGTGGTAAATAAGTATACCTTTTTAACACCATGATAAAACGATCACTTACGTAGGTACTTTTTGATAAATAGGAAAAATATATTCGAAATTATATGAACTCTTCCTTTTATTCTTATGGATAAAGATATAAGATATATATATATTTAAAGGATCGTTTGCACCCTCTGTCCCCCCCCCCTCCCTCCTTAGGGTAAAACCTGGAGAATCCCCTAGGATTTAGGGGCAAAATAAGCCAGAATTTTCTAGCCTTGCATACGTACAGTACTCGTACTCGTACTCGTATGTTAGCCATCATTTTGGTGGCATGAGTTGAGCAAGGTAGTTTTAAGAACGACACATTAAGTCTATGTTCGAGTATGATTCTATAATTTTTCGCTCATTGGCAAGAGTAGAGGAACCCCCTATCATTGGGTCATTAGAAATGACCCAATGATGATTACAAGTATTACTAATGACTCATTTCAGTGGTCTAAAAGCAGAGATAATCGATACATAAGGAAAAAGGATAAATATAATACTACACACCCAATATCTATAAATATGATAATAATTCGACTTTATATACTAGATTAATTCCGAAAATTAAAATAGGATATTTGTAAAAATAAGTAACAGGATTTAGATTATGCCCATCATAAATCAAAGAATTAATCTTTACCTTATTTTCAAATCGAATTCGTATTATTGTAAATATTTCCCTTTTTTGCTGCATTTAGTACCAATTGTGGTATCCTGGTGTTTACTCTGGCAAGGTCACCGTTGGAGCGTGTTATAAAATAAATAAAATCAATACATTACGTATATAAAAAAGCTATATAATTGCTAGTTGTATACATAAAAAAGTTCATTGAAATCAATTTTTCATCGAATATTTAATATTTATTTAAACATTGAAATATTATTTATTATTATTTTTGTTATTAAATTTTATTATTGGCAAAAGTTAAAAATAGTAAGGGTAACTGCAGCCATTTTAAAGAAATATTATATTAATAGATGGAATTTTAATTGTTTCATTTATGAGACCGATGGATTGATGAACATTTTGTTATGCTGCTATATATTTGTGCTGCTAAATGACGTCATCTTTTTTTTATTAGTTCCTGATTTTTATTGATAATTAAAAATCAAATAAATAATGACACGTTACTAAATAAATGGTTTATTTGCTGCCTTATCTTTTCAAAAAAATCATTAAGCCGATACTAGGATATACTAAGTAAATAAATTGATTGAGTGTAATTTACAAGAACATATAAAGTAGGATATATGTGAATTTGAGAATAGTTCCTACATATAGAATTTAACAAAATAATAATAACATCAACGTCCCTCTGATACAAGTCATAATTATTTTATTTATTTTTTTATTTTATTTTTTTTTTGCGAGACTTCCTTATAATTAAATTAATACTTTGCTGTCATAATTTTTATTAAATAATAAAATCGATCCCTGTCTATTAAATATGACTTATATTGTTTTATTGTACATATTATTATTGTAAATAAAATATTCAGCCTATTTTTCATTTTCTTAAATCATGATTAAGACGGGGTAACATATTTTTATTTTATTTTACAAGACAAATATTTAAGTTTTCACATACTATCTGAATATGTTATATTATTGATATTATATTTATATGCTAATAATTTTGCTTCCGAGCATACCGAATTATACATGTAACGGAAGCTATATGTTCGTGATCGATGATCGATGTCTGAGTGTCGATCAGTTGCTCAATTTGCCAACCAACATACATATCTATAAAACTAATCGTCTGATATACAGGTCACAATTAGCCCATTGTTGGTGTTGGTCCCATATAAGTTTCAACCTATTTACACTTATATCTTTAAATGAACTCATCCAATGTTTAAGAAGCATTGGATGAGCCCTCAGAAAGCCCCAGATTAATTTCAACCAACTTTGCACATTAAATATTGTTAAATCGATACTTTTATTCGTGCCTTAAAAACAATACAATTTTGACTGATTTGCAGTAAGGGGGGGGGGAATTAAATATATTATAAGAAGATTATAAACGCATAACATCAATAAAATAGTGATCGGATATGTGAGAAAGCTTAAATGCTTAAATATTTTTATTGTTTCGTATTTTTACGAGACCCCTCTTAAATGTATTAATCGACACTATACGGTATTTTTTTAATTTATAATTT
>KZ651436.1:545300-575467 GCA_001010745.2 Gerris buenoi | reverse complement strand
TATTTTCCATATGCCATATATATATATATATATTTTTATTTTTTTAATTTTTTAAACATTTTTTCTTTACATACATCTTCAGCAGAGTCGAAGTCTCTCGTAGTACTCAACACACTCATCGAGTCTACATGAGAGAATAAAGTTTATATATATATATGTATGTGTGTGTAATGAGTGTCTCTGTGTTTCTATTTTATACAAATCTTATAACTAGCTGGTTATTCTTATAAATCGCTAGTTAATAAGAGCACATGGAGGTAACCCAGTACTCAGGGAAAATTAAAAAAAAATTAAACAAACAACACGAGCAGTTTTAGTTACCGCATAAAGGCAATAACAATACCACCTCTCTTACCATTTTTAGCCTAAATTAAATTTTGTATGAAGGTGGTTAAAAAATATTTGATGAGGTGATATTAAAAGAGATAGTATATATTTGCACTGCACATGCATCAAGTGTCAATGCCATCTTTAATTTACCTTAGCACGTGGTAAATCAAAACATGACGTAAGACAGATTATGTGAATTAGGATGCATTCACATGTTTTATTCATATAGTTGTCAAACATTTGTAATTACCCATATACGATCTATATATTTCTAAAAAATAAAATCTATATATTTTGAAGAATTATACAAACATAAGTCCCCACGAACTTATCTCGAAGTATCAAACGACGAGAATCTTTACTAGAATGTTTTAAACAAGAATTTTTCAAATCAGGATTATTTAGGAACTTCATCAGATTGTTACTCCCGTTATAAAAAAAACAGAGGGAAGTAACAATCTATCCCTGGGGGGGAGGGGGGGTGCAGTCCATTGATCATACAACAAAATGTCTGTTATGCAAACTTAAAGAAGACAAAAAGTCCCAAAAATTTTTTAATTAATTTTGCGTAACTATATTACGTAACGAGTCACGGTGGTGGAATGTTTATTAATATATATCATTCAACTCATTTGTCATGGTAAATTTTGAATGGATTGAATGAATAAACTAAATTGTATTATTTTAACGCATTTCCACACCACAATAACATTATGTAGTCAAATCTGTTTAAAGTACAACTATCACTGAGGCATAACTTTATGCGAAACATAACTTAAGTAAAAGATGACCGATTCAGTTAGCATTTGATTTATGTGCTCCTTTTACCAATGTTCATGCTCATGCTAAGTTTGTTAGATAGCGTTATGCGTCCAAGCGTTCGCACGCAACGCTCAGGTAAAGGAGAGCTAACGAATTCAAAATTAGGATTTTGGCACTGGAATTGATCCTACTGAGATGAGATGAGACAAACATGTTTTTAAAAAATAATAATACTTCTGCGCTAAGTAAGCTTGGAAGGAAAGAAGAAAAGGTAAAAAGGTTTTGTATTTATACTACCCTCTGCGATATTTAGTTGATAAAGTTAAAGGGAATGGATACTCCATGGAGGCAAAAAACCTTGACTATTACCTTATGAACTAATATAGACGTATGAATTTTAGTAGACGTGTGAAATTTTTATTTCTGGTTCAGTTTTAATGAACTCTAAATTAAAATTAATTTCACATATCTATGTATATTTAATATGATAGTATAGGGGGGTCCCAAATGTCTTGAGATGGTTCCTGTAAAGAATGGTACGGCTGTGCTCGACTTGGCCGGGGGAACTGCCGTGTCCCCAGGTACAACTAACGCACTTTACAAGCTCCACAATATATTTTCCATATGCCTCAAACCACTATATAATCTCCATTTCCCTGTGAGAACAAAAACTCGTTTCGCTACATCTTAATATCTAGTTTAAATCTACAACCAGCAATGTGTTGCTGAACTACATAATTTAAACATGACCTAACACTTACTACTTGTATTAACCTCTCTATAGTGATAAAATTATGAAGTGGTATCTTCCATCCCATCTTTTCCAAATTTCATCTGTCCAGTATTGGATTGATACCAAACCCTTCACACACATGAGTGAATTGTGAATTGTGGTCGGTAAACCATCAATTCACAAGTCTTATTTCGTCAGATCGATTTATTATTAAACCACCTAGGGAGTGTCGATCAGTCGATCATAGTTTTCTAGACCGAAACCTGTTGGCGCTAAATGCTTCGATCAGTTTCCCATTTGTAAAAAAATGATAAAGAGGTACCACAAAATCCTTAATCTTATAAAAAAAAATACTTAGTTCTCAATCTAAAAAATCATTTAAACGTTTTAAGCCGTTCTAATAAATGGTTGGCCTAAGTTTTATGGGCCACATTGAACATATTTGCTAATAGTAAGATTAAATTGTTTAAAAACTGACTCAGTCGATCTAAAGCGTTTGTCTAGACTGCCAAGCCAAACAGAGAAAACTAGCAGATCATTGGTCACTGCGCATGCCTAGCCTGAGGTGGGTCGGCGTACCTGATAATGAAAACTACTATTATCTCTGGCGTCCCGTTTAAGTTTAATTCTAGTTATTAGAAAAATAAAGTTAATTTAATTCCAGTTTAATATATGTATATGTATTGCATCTGGTATCAATCCAGTATAGGATAGGAATGATACCAGACAACCAAACCTCGGACACCAAAGCCCAATGTATATATTTTTATTATTTTTTGTTTTCTTTTTATAAATGAAATATTTTATTCAGAAATTTTCTTATAAAAAAAGGCTTGTTGTAAATTGCCTCAACGAACACTAAAAAAAAAAAAAGTTTCATGTTTCATAATGTTTTACTTTATAAAAAAGTAAGCATTATAATGACCATTACCAATACTTTTAACAATAAGTTTGATAATGGGAGAACACATTATTTGCATTTGTATTTAACTCTATTTTAGTAGCATTGTGACTGATCTTAGTTTCTTGGTATTTCCAATAGAAACATAGCATAAGCTTTCTATTTTGAATTGCCTAATTAACTTAATAGTGGTATTTTACACACTACATACAATCAAACTAGGAAAATAGGAAACAGAAAAATAAATCAAATAATAGAAAAAGACATTCCAATTCCAATCGTATTTATAAGCAACGATGTAGAAAAAAATAATTGCTTTGCTATCAAGACATTTTTATTTAATGTAAATAAAAGATTTTTAATGTATATTTAATGAATGATGTTGTTGTTGTTTGTTTGTCCCGCTCTCTATTCTCTATCCTTTACAAACTTATACATTTTCTTTTCCAAATCACTACACAGTCAAATTTCAATATTTTTTGACTTGGCAATTCGGCAGTTCGAGGATACAAAGTTGATAAGATAAGTGAATAAGTAAGGCCTAAAGCTGAAGAAACAATCATAAAGTAACATTAGCTAATTGACACACATTGAAGCAATAGAAATTAAATGCAGGGGAAAAGTTAACTGATTACATGATAAAAATACAATGGAAAAATTAACAAGTTAAAATTAGTCGCCAATAAATAATTATAACTTAACATGTTCTAATTATATACGTGAATAATATAAGGATATATGTTATACACTAAGTTCATATACATAATTTAGTTGTAAGTATAAATAAACAATAAATTTAAGACTTAATTTATTCATTTCAAATGATTATTTTTTCTACAAAATGAATTATTTTAGTCAATTAAGAAACTAAAAAGGATAGTTCTTTACAATTCAATTAAATCGCAAGAAACATATTTGGGGCTAAAATTCAGCTCTCGATTTCTTCGAGATATGATTTTTTCTGAATATATATGCCAAATTTCGTCAAAATCGTCCCTATAGTTTAGGTTCCACGCGCACAGACAACAGACATACATTTTTTAAAAGCCACTTTTTTGGACTCAGGGGACCTCAAAACGTGTAAATCCAAAATCCAAACGTGCAAACTTCAAAATTGAATTTTCGTGCCATTAAAATGCATACTTTCTATTTATATGAGAAAGTATAAATAACAGGTATTTCTAGTTTCTTTACAAATCCTGTTATATTACAACCTTCATAACCTATAAAATTGAATTAAGAACCTATTTTATGACATATCCAAATCCAAGAAGAAAGGTTGTAATTGTTACTTTTCAAAAGATACCACTAGAACTTAAGGCTATTAACAAAGAATTGCGTTTATCATGCATGAAATTTTAATACGTTTGGTCACTCATTGACGAAATAATAAAAAGTAAATTTGATTAGCAGTGTGCTACAATATTAAAACTTTTCAGAAATGCCTCAACAATATATGTTATCCCAAGATGCCTTAACGAAACATTTACATCTTATCATGGTCTTGAGTCTAGAAACTCTCTAGACTGAAGAAGAATATCGGTTTGTTTCTTTTATTCTACGAGGGAGAAAAATATCATCAAGCTCAGAGTAAAACAAATGTAGATATGTATACAAAAGAAAGAAACCGATATGCTTCTTTATAAATATACTACGTCCACACATCGTTTTGGAAATGGTTTTGAAAACGATCCGCTAGTTCAAAAGTCTACATGAACGGAGAATGACGGACCGTATAGGTTTAAATCCGCTTCACCAAAAATATACGTGATCGGAACGGGGGAGCGAATTTAAAACGCTCGTATGAACCGGTCGTGGAGGGGATCTAGATATCAGGTAATTTTACTCTTTTCCACTTTTCAAGTTCTTTGTTTTCGTGAGCTTCCGTTTCTCTTTTTAAACTGCAAAAACGTTTTTAAACAAAAATTAATACTAAAAGAACCAGTAAAACTTTTAATAACGTATAAATAAAATGTAAAAATTCGCGGATATATTAGGTAACAAGAAAGAAGGGTTTACTCGTGAAGTCACCGTAATGAAATACCGAAAACAAAAATTTTATCACCTGTATTTTTTGTTGTATGAACGCAAATCGTTTTGAAAACGAAATGGATCCGAAACGCTTTCAAGACGATGTGTGAACGTAGTAATAGTTTCTGTTTTTTGTTTGTTTTAAAATATACCCTTTTTATAAATTAAATTGTATATATTTATATTGGTATTTTATTTTTAACCTAGTTTTTAACGTAATATTTTTGTAAAGCCTTATGAAAAGACTTAAAAAGTCTTATAGCTGCTGTGATAAATAAATAATAAAAAATATATTACCAGGCAGACATTTCCTTCAAATCCCTTTCTATTTTTTTGTATAATGTGACGAATTAAAATTGTTTTTGTAAAGAAATACAAAAAAAAATAGTATAATAAAAAAGTATTTCTAAATTTAGACTTAATTCTTGAAACTTCTATTATTACGAATCTTTTTCAGAATCCGGTGTCTACAATCTCACGATGACTAAATCAAAACATCAACGCATTGTTTAAAAAAGAATTAATATGGTTTAATTTCAACAAGTTAAAATACAAAGTAAAAAACAAAAACAGAATAACAGCTAAGATTACGTTTAAGTATGGAAAACTTGTGTTAAAAACAAAAGACATAAATATTGTACATTTTGTAAAAAAAAAAGAAAAAAAAAGCTTTTTGCATTTACCTTAAAAACGTAAAAAAGTCACAAGATGAAAGGAAATAATATCTTCTAGAAGGAAGAAACTAGAAGGAGAAACATGTAGAACAGTACTTTGAACCACGCTAACTAAAGAGAAAAAAACTTAACCTACATCAACTATGTTTTTTGTAGTTTTCGACTACTGCTCAGTGTTACCAACCCCCTCGTCAAAATTTCACTGAAATTGTCACACAAATTATTAAATCTTCTTTTAACTTAACCATATAACGTTTAAATAAGAGAATGTCTTGAATCTAAAAGTAAATAGACATTTCGATCTAATTTACGTAAGAAATTAGAGTTATGTTTAACTTTAATTTATTAAAAAGCCAAATACTTTTGGCTTCCTACATTAACTTACGACGCTTAAATGAATATTTAAGCTTTATTATTTAAATAAATATTTCTTTATGTATTGTAAATAACCATATTTATTAATTAACTATACATTTTATTTTTAATGTTTATAATTTGTGTTATCTAGTTTTTAAAGTACTGTTATTCTTCAACTACCTGAACGAATGTATTTTATTCTATTTTATGTATTTATTTAACTATTGTCTTTTGATTGATTAGTACGCTGTGTTTATAGCAATCCTTAAATGAAGGACTTGTACTTTTTTTCAATTAAGTATTTCTCTCTCAATACAATACATACATAAATTAATTCACTAAGGTATTAATTCATATATTCATTATTATACTATACTTATTTTACTTTTGATAAAACCAATTTTAATTGCCGATTACCCATAGTATTTAATAATACTGTTTAAAATTGATTAAGATAGTTGTTTTAAATTTTACTTTCTCATTTACGTTATATAAAGTGAGAAAATATTTTTTATAATAAAAATTTGGTTTTTAAATCTTTTTTTTATAGTTATCATTCGTGAAAAATGTGTATGTTTACACACTCAAATGTGCATTTTCTGTGGAANTACATACGAATTAATTTCTATCGAGAACTTTTACATGCTGATTGGAAAACCCTTTTTACGACAGTAAGTTGTGCAGGTATCGTTATGACTTATATTAGTGCTATTATTTTTTATCTTCTTAAAAATTAAATGAATTTTTTTGTTTAATTAAATACCCACGGGCTGCATCCAGCCAATGAAACTGATGAGAATGTTAAAATACCTACAGCAATATTTATTTCAACTCTCACGGGCGCGGGAGAAACCACGTAGCGTGTATTGGAATCGAATATTGGCCAAGAAACATTGGGCCAATGTGTGGCCAGCCTAGTCGCTGAGTCACCGGTGCGTCATTGCATCAGGGGGAGGCAAATGTTGAAATCAAACATGTATTTGTGAATGACTATTGCCAAAGGTCGGCCAAGTGTGGCCTAGCCTTTAGGATTTAAGTTACTTGATATGCATTTAAACAACTTTACATAAAAATGGTTATTAAAAGAGTAAGGAATTAATCATTTTAAAATGTGAAGATACAGATGTCACGCCAATTAAATCAGTGTTCAGTTGTTGGGCAAAAAGTTCTACGGCAAAACAATTCTACAGCTGCTCATTATTGAACGCTTCGATTTTACTTGCGAAAATTTGCATTTCAAAATGATGTAAACATTAACGACTTAGACAAGAGACAAGAAATATCTAACTTCTACTGTAGTAGTGAATAATATAAATTGCCTCTCCACATAAACTAGCTAATTTTTTTATTTTAAATTATAAAGCAACCTTCATAAGGCCATCATAGGTGCCGGAATGTGGAAGAAGTAGAATTACATTGACTTATTCATTAGAATTAGACTGGACTTATTCATTCTTTTCATTTATATAATGTAACTCTACTTCTTCCACATTCCGGCACTGATAATGGTCTTATGCTTAAGAAGTCTAAAATCTGGTTTGTAATGTAAAATGAACAAATTAGCCAGAATAGTGGAGAGACAATTTGTATAATTCAATAAAATGACCTCCATAGACGCCCCCATATCTGCAATCTACTATAGTAGTGCATGCCATTACTTATCTAATTTTTTTTTTTTTTTTTCTTTCGGGTTTTAGTCCCGTTCGACTGCTTAGGCCATTACAGGATAATTTTGCTATTATATATTATCGTATTCTAAATATATTATTATATAATAAATTAAATTATATATGCAAATATAATTAATCATGATTTTAATTCAATCATTGTTGTTTGTAAATAAATTCTTAGTGATATACATACGAGTTAATTTCTATCGAGAACTTTTACATGCTGATTGGAAAACCCTTTTTACGACAGTAAGTTGTGCAGGTATCGTTATGACTTATATTAGTGCTATTATTTTTTATCTTCTTAAAAATTAAATGAATTTTTTTGTTTAATTAAATACCCACGGGCTGCATCCAGCCAATGAAACTGATGAGAATGTTAAAATACCTACAGCAATATTTATTTCAACTCTCACGGGCGCGGGAGAAACCACGTAGCGTGTATTGGAATCGAATATTGGCCAAGAAACATTGGGCCAATGTGTGGCCAGCCTAGTCGCTGAGTCACCGGTGCGTCATTGCATCAGGGGGAGGCAAATGTTGAAATCAAACATGTATTTGTGAATGACTATTGCCAAAGGTCGGCCAAGTGTGGCCTAGCCTTTAGGATTTAAGTTACTTGATATGCATTTAAACAACTTTGCATAAAAATGGTTATTAAAAGAGTAAGGAATTAATCATTTTAAAATGTGAAGATACAGATGTCACGCCAATTAAATCAGTGTTCAGTTGTTGGGCAAAAAGTTCTACGGCAAAACAATTCTACAGCTGCTCATTATTGAACGCTTCGATTTTACTTGCGAAAATTTGCATTTCAAAATGATGTAAACATTAACGACTTAGACAAGAGACAAGAAATATCTAACTTCTACTGTAGTAGTGAATAATATAAATTGCCTCTCCACATAAACTATCTAATTTTATTATTTTAAATTATAAAGCAGCCTTCATAAGGCCATCATAGGTGCCGGAATGTGGAAGAAGTAGAATTACATTGACTTATTCATTAGAATTAGACTGGACTTATTCATTCTTTTCATTTATATAATGTAACTCTACTTCTTCCACATTCCGGCACTGATAATGGTCTTATGCTTAAGAAGTCTAAAATCTGGTTTGTAATGTAAAATGAACAAATTAGCCAGAATAGTGGAGAGACAATTTGTATAATTCAATAAANGTTATAACAGCCGATAGATTATTCTGAAGCGCGTAAAAACCTGAGGCTATATGAACCCATACCTTAACCAGTAGATGTTGCATCTTATAACCAGCCTCCTTGAAAATTATGCCTAATTTTAAAGGGATTTCTCTTTACCGTTTTAGTTAAATCAAATTTTAGGTACTTCTTTAGATTATTTACTCCCCTATGTTTTTTTAAAATATAAATGACTGTCTAAATAATTATTTGTAGTAATGGATGTTTAGTCCAATGTACTTAGAGGCAAAGGAATATCACACTTCTGTTTTTATAAGGGGAGTAACAGTCTAAAGAAGAACCAAATTTTATTTATAGGCAGATAATTGAAGAATTGAATGAATTTTTCTTTGTATTTTGTCGCATCTAAATTCTGGGTAAGATCGTCAACAGGAAAATTCAAGAGATATGCTTCAGACAAAAGAGATATGTCTCTTGTTTCGTGTGGAATATTAGCAACACAAAAAGTAGCTAATAGTTCTAATTATTAGCAATTTCTTCGAGAATTATCTTCAGTTTTGAAGTTGGGTGAATGGGTATCGTCGTTTAAACATACTGCAGGAATAATTGACTAGATATTAATCAACATTATATAAGTAGGTACTCAATCTTTTTCATTTTTCACATTTACTAGATGGGATAAGTGTGGTAGATGCCTCACCAGTTTCGAGTGAAAGGACTTTTTAAGAATGGTGTATAATAACTAATTGGGTGCGTCTAACCGTACAATCACTAACTAGGCATACATAAAATGATAACATAAGTAAATTCAAACATACTCATTATGTTCCCTATATAAATATTTCAAAAATTTTATATTACATTATTAATTTTAAACATTATAATCGCAAACATTAGTGATAAATTACATTATTTTGTTAATAAACCAATGGATATATAAAAAGTTAGTATAGACATATAATTATATTTCAATGTTATGTATGAAGCTATAAATTGTCTTGAGAATGATAAATAAATATTATAAATATGTATATTTATTTAACATTCAATCAGGACTTACTATAAATTGTATACTTCCCACATTACAGTGAGGTCCTTTGTCATGATAGATCTTAATAAACTCACAAATATTATTATTTACATATAATTTCACATTGTACAAAATGTGTTTACTTTGAACTTGTTTAGTTTACTAATTGAAGGTTTTCTTATTTGTTTTATTTAGTTTTTGTTTTCTTATTTTTTGTTTAGTTTATTTATTTAACTTAAAATTATTACTAATAACATATTCCAAATTATTTTTGTAAGCGTGAACAGTCTTCTAAGGTTCCAACATTTCGTTTTCTTGTCCTAAAATTACAATATTAAAAATTATCTTAAATGGGCAGTAAATTTGCCTTTCTTATATACCAAATTATCAATTATAATAGCATAATCATTTGAGATTATGATATTGCTATTATAAATTATCTTTTGAACTACATTGTTATATTTTATTAATACATACTACTATTCAAAGTTATCTAACACTTAGGCCTCATTCACACTAGAGATTCCGGAATGCGATTCACGAATCGGCGATTCTCATGATACATTGCGGCTTATGGCTCCATTCAGACTAGGATTCCGGTATGCGATTCGTATGAGATTCTCAAATCGAGAATCCCGTCCCCGTGAGCCGCCTCGATTCTTTTTAGAATTCTTCCAGGAAAAATTCTAAAAAGCGGCTCATGATACATTGCGCTATATGGGTCCATTCAGACTAGGCGATTCCGAATCGCATTCTTTTTCTATCCTCTTGATATTTATTACTTTAAATAAAATATTTTAATTATAAATATATAATTATATGCTTATATTATATTTTAATATAAGAAAATAAGTGATCAGCAATAGTGACCTGAATAAAAGAAAAAAAATGAGTTTATTTTTTGAAAAAAAGGCTTGTTAACAAAGCTCCTGGAAGTAATATTATTGGAATTGTTTTAATTCATATTAAAGCATGTTCATCTATATTTCTTAGCTTTCCTAGTCAAATACCACACTGCTAAAACTTCTATCTCGTCCATTTTTAAATTGAAATAAAACAGAAGTTGAACTGACTATGTCGATGGAGGTCTTTCAAAGGTCGGAACAAGTGAGAGCATTCTAGGAAAATTAGGGGGAAGAAGCCGCCGAGATACTGAATCTTGATACTTTTTTGAATCTCATACACGTATCGCATTCGTGAATCGCATTCCGGAATCCCAGTGTGAATGAGCCCTTAGCATTATTATTCATAATTATAATATTATTACTTATAATTATCCATTTAAACAGCATAATTATTCAAATTTAAATACTATTATTTTGAATTAATTACTAGCATTACCAGAATTATATTAATTCAGCATATTCATTAAAACAGCATAATTATTCAAATTAAAACATTGCTTTCCAAAATATATGCTGTCAGTTTCGTTAAATAACGTTATAAAATTATTACTCCAAATAATCTATTATAATCATTATTAAATTAAACTTGAGAAATCAATATATTATGATTGCAATTAATAATTCATTTCAAGTATATATAATACATTGTAAAAATGTATTTATTATTTATTCAAACACTGTGATTCTTATCATTTTACACCTAAGCTATATATTACACATGTACTATAAACTAACTTTAATATCAAATATGAATGAGTAGAAAAAAGTATAGTATAAAAAAACACACTTATAAAATATACAAAACTTACTTGACTAGAAAAGAAAAACAGAATTTAATTCTAATTTAAAAATTATATTACAAGCCAAAATATAAACTTAAAAAAATTGGTTGTACTAACATATAATACATTACCAAAAATATAATTCATTGTTAGGGATAATACCAATGATGTAACACTAGAATTACTCACAATAGGTTTGTTTCAACCACACTTCAAACTGGTTTGGAACTGTCCGACGCATGCGCAACGGACCATAATTGGCCGTTTTTCGCTAATGCGCATGCGTCGTACAGTTGGAAATTAGTTTGGGACTAGTTTGAAGTGTTGTTGGAACAAGCCTAATATCATTGGACTTAACAAACTAAGTTTTCTTACTTCAAATTATTTATTGATTTTTTATTTTATTTTATTTTGTTTAATCTCCATGAAAAACATTGAACCTAGATAAATAACAAGGGTGTAAGGTGAAACATTCACATGAATCATGAATTATGTAAAATTAAAAAATTTAGTTATTTTACAAGCTAATATAATAAGTGCTAGGTTGTCAACTCAAAATTTATTGGTTGTTTCTTTATCTCACGCGCTTGACTCTAACGATATTTGTATAATATATATAACAAGATTGGTGGGGTAAGTCATTTTACATATTTACTCCAAGAGACAATTTATCGTAAAACATATCTAACTTCTATTGGATACGAGTGAGATATGATGTTTTAGTAAAGTGCGATAATCAATCGGCTCTGCTGGTCCTTTTATTGGGCTGATAGTTGTTTACTTCAGGCTTTTTTATTGCTCGGATAGAAACATTTTGTTACTCGTTTATTCAGTAAAAATTTACATGAGTTCTTTTATCACTATACAATTTTAAGAATGTTGGTCAATAATTTACATAAATTGAGTAAATAATTTAGTTGTACTAGATAAAAGCTGAAACTAAAATAAAATATTAATAAAAGTTAAATATTAAATTTGATTTCAAATTTAATTTATAGGAAACTGTAGTGCACAGTAAGAAGAGTGAGGTGGTAGAAGTCGAAGAAGGCTATGTGGCCGTGGAATGAGCGTGTAATAGTAATTGAATTTTAGATGACATAAATTTATTTAAACTGCTCTTTTTAACAACGTCAATCTATCGTTTTATTTAGATCTTTGTTTTAAATAAAATCTAAAAATAATTTTATATAAATCTTAAGTTTACAAAAATCGGACAATTAATCACTTAAACTTATAGTTATTTTTTTTGCTATTTTTTGTTATTAAGGGAAATAAGATTATTTTTTCAATGCTAATAATCTTTATTTGAATTTGTTCCTTTTTCAGAAGGTAATAAAGACGAGGAAAGCGGTCAAGGGTATAAGTGCATCAGATGTTGTGGAATATTTGAACAAACTAATTTCCCTATTGATCTGGTGAGTAATCATTATTTCAATATTGACATATCTAATGTTAAACATTAATTCTGGTTAATGCACGATGAATATGTACATTGTACATATGCCTACTAATCACACTTTGGTTCTTAGAATTGTTTTATTCTTTATTTTTCAAGAAATTTCAGTAAATTAATTTCAAGAATAATTATTTTCTTAACAGAAAATAGGGACTTTACTCTCAAACACGTACGTATCATATATATATATACCAATAAATCATTAGTATCTGTATTTTATAATAAGTCAAATAATTGGAGTTGTTATTAAACGCTGCACCAAAAAATATTTTTCCTATACTTGCCCCATATATATATATATATATTAGAAGAAAAATATTAGAAAGCATGCTCTAAGAACTCAAAAATCTCAGCTTAACTGGAGTGATTACCAATAACACTTGTAAAACTATATCAGTATATTGCCGATAATCTTAATAAATCTAAATTATACATTCTATTGTCACTTAAATTCCATTTTAAAACTGAATGTTACAGTTCAGTTAAAACCATCTTATTATTGTTTAAAGTATTCTGTTTTATTTTTAACCTACCTATACAGTCTATAAGATTAGAGTTGGCACAATCAAAAGGCGGGAAAATTTTGAGGAAACGATTTTATTGGTTTCCCATGTTGAATGCAACTTCAGAAAAAAAATGCACTACTCTACCCCTGTTCCACAAAAAAATATGACATGGCAACACCGATTTACCCTTTTTATAACCCCAAAACTACCTCCACGTTTGTTGTTTCCCGCCTTCGCTTGTGCCAACTCTAATCTTATAGATTGGTGTTACGTGGGATTTTTGTTTATTTTTGTTAATTTAAAATTATTAGAAAGTAATTCAACAATATTGACACCATATTTTGATATAAAATTGTTATGACAATATTGTGTTACTTTCTATTAACATCTCTAGTCATAATTATGACGTGGTACCCCAAAACCTTAGTCAAATCAACCAATCATTTGTTCCATTTATCATTATGTTAAGGATATTATATAGTTCTATTCATATCATAATATTATGATAGTGTAATCTAAATTAAACACAAAATACAGTATTTTATCAAAAGTAGACTAATTAATGTGCAAAATAGGTTTAAAATAAGATGTTAAAATCAGCGAACTACGAGTTAAACACTAAGAAAAGAGATAACCTTATGCTCAAAAATATATATATTTTTTTTATAATAAACCTTGTTGATTTGAAATCGTAAACACGTTACTCAATAATAATATGAGATCTTAATTTATTTAATAATATTTATATCTGTAATCATTAAATAAACCTTGTAAAAATTTGCAACTGAGTACAATATTTTTACAATATACAACTAAATTTAATGATAAAAGAGTAAATGTTATCACTATTATCGTACAGCAAAACTAAAATGAAGAGACCACTTTTATAGAAGAAAAAAACATTTTTATAGAAGTTGCGTTGGTCATTACCAGGTCATTTATACTTTTAGATAGTATAAGCAATAAACAACATTAGACTATATTCAATATTATTTTGTTAAGAAAAATTAAGTTATAATTTTAGGAATAAGAAGAAATAATATGATATCTGAGGAGGCATTGATCTTTATGAGTGAAGTTTTTGAGAACGTTTTGTTGTATTGTGATACGTTTTGTTTAGTATAACTATATGACAACTGATTTATTCAAATTAAGACATTTAAATATATCAGCAAACCAATCTTCTATTGATTTTAAGCCATGGTGTTAAATTGGTTCTAATGGTTTCAGTGCATTAGTCAGTGCAGTCTAATTTTAGCCTAATTAATCATGCTTATTATGACTATAAACAATGTTTGTATACTGAAAAGTAAATCTGTTTGTAAACGACATACTATTGATTTCAAAGAGGTTTGATTTGTGTATGATAGATTATTTAAATGTTTTTATATCTTAGATATATTATTTAGCATATTTATATCTTTAAGTCAATCTAATTGTAATTATGTCTGTTTCTAATTTATGTTTAGATCCTAAGTAATAAGAACAAGTTCAATAGACTATAATCTTAATATAATTAGAAATAAATGAATAAATAACTAATCATATCGAGGTATTATGCAACATAAGGTATTGTTAATTCTAAAAATACTTAACGATTACATAAGATTTCATTTAGTTTGGTGAGAATCTCCATAAGACGTTAGGTAAGTCGATTTGGGTTTATTAAAAGACTCATTGGTTGACCAATGATTTATCATACTCTTGAAATGATTGTTTCGCATAAAGGTGGGATTACGGTTAAAGTTTCAAAAGACCTCAAAAATGTTGAGTATAATCTATTATACAGATAGTGGGGCTAACATGACAGTCATATTAAATTGTAATATATAATCATCTATAAGAGTATGTAGCTGTTGTGAAATGATAATTAGTTAATTTAAAAATGTACACTTCATTCCACCTTCACAGTCAATGATTTACATGTTTATAAGTTGATACAGTGGCGTAGATGGTTGGTTGTGTGCCCGCCCGCAACTATTTTTTTCATCGTTAATCTACTAATTCAGGCCCCAAATTTTTATGACACTGAGTTCATGACTACTTTCACAAAATATTTATACTGAACTCATCTTAACCTTATTTTAGAAATAACTAAACCTCAATTGCTATTTTTGGATATAATATGGCACATATAGCTTTTTCGCGTCTTATTACTAAGCAAATGGATGCATATAGAAATTTAAATTGAGGGCAAAAATCAGATAAGTACTTTTAAAGGTGTTAATGAAAAAAAAAAGGTTTTTGTGCCAAATCCAAGATTGAAATTTATATGGAATCAACAGTAGCCCACTGTTGATTCTGAACAACCGGTGAAATCGGACAAATAGTTTTCATGGTATGGTGATTTCTAAAAATGTTGAACGACAGACCAGCAGACCGAAACAAGACCAAACATGTTCGCTGATGTCTGAAACAGATTTATAAAGACAAAAAATCCTTCTTTAGAATGATTACAATGCTTTCGTTACCTTTGGTAATCTTGGAAGCAATATCTTTACCAAAAGTCATTACTGGTTAATATTCATTGGTACAACTCTCTCTCTCTTCCACACATAATCTGGTTTAATCATAGGCGATGATTGAATAAGTCTATTTGTTGTTTACAAAGTTGCGAGTGTTATTTGGCCTGAGACATTCGTCGTATGTAATTCCTAATCATATGACAAGTGACTACATATTGCTCAACTGTATATATGTTTTTATTTTACGTGAGTGCGTTTTGACTTAGTTGGTCTCTTCATAAATAGAGGTATATTTCTACCAGTTGGAGTCAATATTAATTTATATTGACGAGAGACCATTTTATTGTGTTGAGTGTTGAGCCTTCATTATCTTAAGGGTTTTCTTTTTCTTAAGCAGTTTTGCGTTAGCTAGCTCAAGACAAAACCTTAAGTAACAGGAATTAGTTCCTGAGTTCTAGTCCCTAGATGAGTCCTTATAGAAAGAGCAGATTGTGTAAGTCGTAGTCAGGATTTCTCGGACACATTATGACTTGTCTGAGGAGACGACTGTTTAGCTGACTTGCATCTCGCCTCAGGTTTTTCTATCTCCGAAGCAACTGCTTGTTCGTAGGTTGGCAGCCCAGTCACCAGTGTGTAGCTAGGCAAAGAATCCCTTCTGTCCTCCTCCCCTGCCATTCCAGCTCGTTCAGCTGCTCAACAAACAAGCTAATTAATTAATCCATATTTACTCTAATGAATCATTTATGCAATAAATTAATATCACTTAGCTATTAAGGTCAATGCTCACTAAAAATCCTTTTCTAAAGCTAATAAGTTTTTTTAGTATCACCTAATTCACCTAAAAAATAACATTTATTTAGTCAGTTCAGACAATGAACAACTGCCGCATGGCATTTACTTATTCAGTTCAGACACTAACGAATTGAAACGGTGTATCAATTCGCATTACTGCATGTCAGAAAACCAAATATATTCAATAACTTAAACAAATGACAAACTCTTCTTTTATGCACAAACTAAACTTTTCACTTAAATTACATCATTCATTATCATATTAAGCCATTAAGTTCAAATTCTTCAAGTGCAGACTGCGACTCAAAGGCGTACGCGTACACCCCTTAACTTTTAAACATTTATTTAAAATAGGAAGAAATCTGATTATATTTATACAATTTAGTTATTTAAGGCTCAAGTTATCTCTACAACTTAACACATTCTTAAACAAATTTAAAAAGAAATAACGGCAGCGATAGTATATCACGGAATAGACACATATGATAACCTTTACATGGAGCACATTACAAATAAAACCGCTAGTGACTAAATTTCTTAACTCATCAGTTCTCAAGATACATTCCGCTCAAAAAGGGCTATGGGGTGTGAGTCGCATTGGTTTCAAAAAACTTTTTTTAAGCTTTATCACGATGCTCTAGATTTTACCTTTTTTAAGTTTAAATAGATACATGTTAGATTTTTACGTTGCAGTGACAGTTAGTAATTTGTTATATGTTAATTAAATTTATTAATAATAATTAATAAACTTAATTAACATATTATAACAAATATAAATTTATAAAAAATGACTAAATACTGTACTAAAGTTTATACTACTTTGAAATATCAAGATGCTAAACACATTGTACACAAAGCATATGACATGTGAAAGTAAAAAGACGAAAGAAACTGAAATGGATAAAAAAATAAAATAGAACAATTAATAATTTAAATTACAATCAAATTAAATGTCAGTCACGTTAAATAACATGCTTTTTAAAAAGAAAAATAACAATGAAATAAACAAAGAACCGAATTATTCAAAATGTAGAAACAGATTGTTCAAACCATTAATTGAATTATATTAATTTGAGCAAACAAAGAAACATTTACTTTGCATTCCATTTACATTACTTCCATTCCGACCAATTAGTGTAATTACATTAATCAAATATTATATTGTAAATTGATTATGCTGGTTTAAATTTTTATTAACATTATTAATTAAATGACGGAATCGAATAAACATATGCAACGTGATATTTATTTTAGCACAAAAGTATTCGATTAACCAACTTACTTGTGGACATAAGTTTTAGTGTATAGTGTTTAAGACGAAAAGTGTTTATTTTATTTATTCTTTACGACCCGATCACGCAATTACTACATATTACACCATTATTCAGAAGCATCAATCACCTTACATATATATCAATATTCAATATTTAAGTCTGTATCATTATTATAATATTTCCGGGAATCCGGAACTTTAATTTTGAATTAATGCTTCTTAGACAACATTATTCCTTTTTTATGACTAATCTTTAAAACAGTTTAGTAAATTATTTGGGGAATTGACTATACTATTCATCGTATATATTTGGACGGATTTTTCTTGCCAATTTGTAATATCAGTATTATTTATATTTATTGGAACGAAGTTCTGGAACACGGGAGTGAATCCGAAAAAAAAACGACTAAAATCACCGTCACAAAATAACCGTCACAAAATCATCGTCACGAAGTCTACCGATGACGATAACTTGAGTAAAAGAAGACTGAGTTAGTTGAAATTTGGTACATAATATGTTCATTTTACCAATTCCCAGGCTAAGTTCGTAGGACATCGTTATCCGCCCAAGCGTTCACGTAAGCTTCAAATTTAAAATTGAAATTTGAGGACGAGAAAAAATTCTAACTTAATGAGACACACTACTTTTATTTATTATTATTATTTTTTTTTTTTTTTAGGTAAAACGAACACCGACACTGCTATAATGTGATAAAGATCGCTAAATTTATTAAAGCGGACCTAAACGAAAATAAAGAAAACGTTTTTACCGATATCTTACTTTCTAACGTAACGATTTTAATAAAACTTCTTACACATCGTCTAAAGTACAATTGAGACAGGCATGTAAAATTTCAACCGGATACAAACAGAAGCTTTAGAGTAGGGAAGAGGTATATTTTATATTATTTTAAATTAGCAGGCCGGTTAGGTAGAAAACGGTTTTATTACCATCCAACTACAACATTCTCTTTATCTATAAACTCATCATGATTTAGCAGTGTGAGCCGTTTAGCAGTGTGATTTTATAATTTATATAATGAAAAATGTAAGGAACTTCGTTCCTACCGGATGTCCCGCGACACCACACGTATTTTTTGATTAAATTCGTCGCTACTTATAATCATAATTATTAGACTTAAACCTCTTATCTTTCGACCTTTTCTTGCTTGAACAAACATGAACGATTTTCTGAGAGTCAATTAGGTATTACGCCGATGATAATAACTAGAATAAAAGTTAACCGATTTGACTAACTTTTTTTAAGAGATGTAGCAGTAAATTACCCGGGTTGGTAATGATAGTTAATACATTTTACTTTAACCCTTTCGTTCCAGATGTCCAGTATACTGGACATCATTTTCAGAACAAGATTTAATCTACATAGTCATTTTACTTTTTGGCCAACCTGATACCTTCTTTAGTGATTTATTTTAACTCATCAGTATTAACAAAAATAATTATAACTATTAGATAAACATAATTTCGACAAGTGCTTTTCATCCCAACAACATGGCGTCCAGAGGTCATTACATTAGGCAGTTATTGTTTTTTAAAGATAAAACTTATAACTTGTTAGATAATGATTTTCAATCACAATTTTTTTTAAATTTAGCACATAATTTATCGTCAAAATTTGATGTCCAGTATACTGAACATTTGAACTTTATGGTAAGATTTAATTTCGTATTATGCTTAAAATCCGGTAATGAATTCAGAAGGAGGTTATGATTTAGAACTTGAAAGTGGGTTTGATGAATTAGATTGTTTCCTTGCAAATATTTCTTTTATTATTATAATTAAAAATTTTATTTTTAAAAAATTATTTACTTATTATTCTTGAGAGAGTAGTTCATAATTTCTACAATTAAAATTCACATGTTTATTATTTCTAATGTTACTTTTTTTATTGCAAATTAGTCATATATTATAATCATTAAAGATTTGATTTTTATAAATGCTTCATTTATTGAACTTTTGAGCCTTAGGGTGAGTTCAAAGATCGTGATTTTACTGATCATAATCACTGTATCAGTCATTTAAGCTAATCCGATATATAACTGATCAAAGTGATCATGATCATAGAGATCACAGTGTTTGAACTGTCCACTTTAGTGGACTTACATATTTTGCATCTACATCTGGGATCTTACAATTGAGTCTGAATGTCCACTATAATGGACATTTCATATCTCAGTAACGGATGGTCCAAAAATTTTGAAAAATTACTGAGTCATCTAGGGGCCAATAGGAATTGACCCTCTAAAAGAAAAATTTTTTCGATGAACAGAAAAAAATCGGGTGCGAAAGGGTTAATTATTCCAAAAGCATTTTATTAAGACTTGCCAGATAAGTTGTTCAAGGTTCTATAAGTTTTTAACTTAAGTTCTAACGTGTCAGCGTCCATCACTAGTAGACAAGGTAAAAGAAAATATAAATTCCACAATTTTAATTCTATTGTATCACTTGTTAAATGACTATAATTTTTGAAATATCTATTTGATTTTTTATGATGTTAATGTATTGTATTTTCTAACAATAAATAAATAAAAACAAAAAATAAATTAATTAAACGTGGTCGTGAACCTCTGAGTATGTATAAGGACGAGATTTAGCAATCTCGGAAGTATTGTGTCGGATAGAGAAAGTAAAGATGACATGTTGGATTAACACTTGCACAACTTCCCAATTTAGAGTTAAGGCGGAGATACACATGCCGTAAAACTGGGGAAGTAGCTTGCATGCCAAAAGAGGGTATTTGCCAGTAGCTGGCAAATACCCTCGTTTGGCATACATGCTACTTCTCCAATTTTACGGCATGTGCATCTCCGCCTATAAAGAGAACTATTAATTAACTCCAAGTTGGTATAATATTACGGGGTAGAACTGCAGTGTACGGTGCCCCTACTAGATAACGCAAATCGGTACTATCGATTGTATTATTGACGCCATACTTCGATATATCCAAATAATGCGTAATTTGCGTAATTATACACGTAAAACAAGAATGTGCTAGTTTTATGTTTGAATTAAATTTTGTTAACCTTAATTTTTTTTTGCCCAAGAGTTTTTTTTATCGCCACTCCGCGCTGCTTCGCGGTGCACCGTTCATTTTCTGAAGAAAAACAACCCTCCTGTATAAAAACCATAACCCAGGTAGAGGTCCAACTCGAAGTATAAAAGAGTTTAACGGACAAAATATATCGATATATTAAGTCTCGAAAAAGGTCGACATTGAGATAACGTTTTATCAGAAGGGGCACTGTACACTGCGTCCTTGGTACACTGCAGTTCAGCCTATTACGGGTACGCAAAGTACACAGCTGACATAAAACGTAGAATCAGACTTTCATAACTGGAGTTTGAGGACCATTCTGGTATAATCTAGTAGAAATTTATCTACTAGATTGTAGGAGCGAAATGCATCAAGAAAGAAGTGACGAGGAAGTAAATAAAAGGAACAGGAGATGGATTGGAAACTCAGTATGTCCTGGAGACGAACTGAGACAGAGGTTCTACCAGAGGGAAATCTTGAGTGGTAGAAAAAGAGAAACCCATTACAAAGTACCTCGAAGCGGTTCCAATGAAAGCATACAATGCATTTTTAAGGTTTTTCTTATAGATTTTTAAACGTAATATTGAGTAAAAATATCAAAGATATCAAAGAAATAAGAAATATTTTATAAATACATACATGTAATGAATAAAATAATAAATATAAAATTGCTTAAAATTATTTAGAGATTAAACCTACATTTCATAATTGCATTGCAGGTTTAACGTAAATGAAAAATCATATTACGTGGTCAGATAAGTTCTTTCCAAATACAACATTTAAATACTTGTAATTGTTTTATTATTATTATTTATTTTCAAATTTGACAATATCTCTCCTTCACTGCTTTAGCGACACTTTTAAGACAGTAACACAGTGTCCTTAAAATAATTAAGTTTTGTGAAATGGAAATTATCTTTAGTTGCTGTATCGGAAAAGATGAATGAGTAAAGTTGTAAAAGTTGAATAAAATGACAATTTAGCTGTTGTATTAGGCTGATCATGTTTATTTTAGTTGACTTCTTTAAGTTGGTCGATTTGCTGATTATAAAATTCTGCAATATAATGTCTGTGTTGTTGTTTTCAATAATTCCATATTAGATTAAGATAAAACTATTTTTCATATAATTTAAATAAAATTAATTAAAAATAAACCGAAATTATTTTTCTTCTGATAGCAAAAATGACTTTCTAAAGTTATACAACTATGAGCAGCTTACGATGAAATTGATTTATTGATTTTTATTGGTATTTACTTAATCTACAAAATTGTATGCTGCTTATGGTAGAAATAAAGACAGTAATGTCATTGCAAACCATTAACATAACACAAATTAGCTATATCAGAAAAAATGTATATCAGGTGATAATTTTAAATTATTCTTAACTAGGCTATTAATTGATGGCCTTCATGTTTTAAATAAAAATAATGCAAGCTAGCTATTAATTTTAGCTCCAAATTTGGGGGTGCTACACTAAAACCCTCGAGGAATTATTCCTTGAAAACGGTTCCAACGATTTTGAATAAAAATTTAATCCATTTAAATATAAATCTAACGAAAAATCTGGAAAAACTATGGAGAGTACTAAGACCTGCTTATTCTTATACCAATATAGTGATTAAAATTATAAATATATTTAATTGTATTCTAACGAGTATAATATCAGAATGTTACAAGTCAACATGTAATTTTAAGATAGAAGAGTACAGAAATGAAAACTAAATACATATTGTAAAGGTATTAATAATTCCATATGGTATCTGTGTATCAATGTATATGCAATACCGCAATATTGAAGTGTGATGCTAAATTAACAAATACAACAGTTTAAAGGAAAACTTAAAAGAATATAATCAATAATCATGCATAATATTTTAGAGATTAACATCAAGAAGTACTTACAGTTTTCATGTCCCAATCAAATCATTATGCTACTATAGGAAAGGGGTAGAGGGATAAACCCCACAGTGTACACCTTTACCTAACCAGAATATTATGTTGTGGGTGATAATATATTATGGCACAATTAAAATAACCACATGTTTTTTTGATAATTAATTTAAATAAAATGTTCAACAAACCGGATTTTAATATTGAATAGTTTTATGTTTTATTACTTATCTAGAAAAAATTAAAGGAAGACAACCTTGGATTAATGGAAAAAAATATTGTATCATATAATATAAAAAAAAAGATTAATTTTATATCATGACTGACTGAAATGTTCACAATATTTCTTATCGAACGTTTCTCTTAAAACCTTTTATACCAGCTCATCTCTTCCGTTTTACTATTTTCTTACACGAAGGTTTATAATACAAATAAAAATGTTGTCCCTCAAAAACTTTGAAAAAGAAAAAAAAATACAAATATATGTTCTCTTACAAAGCAGATAACATTTTAAAAAAGATATGATAATCCTTATAGGTTATATATTAATTAAAGTATAAATCAAAAGTATTTTTTTGTTACAAAGAATAATTAGTAATATTTAATTTTTTTTTTGAAATTTTTGCCTGGTATCTTCTACCTTGCAGTGTATAGGCATTACAAAAGTTCAATGCAGCATACAAAGCTTTAATGCTGCCCCAACTTTAGAAATTACCGCA
Organism: Gerris buenoi; assembly: GCA_001010745.2. Classification (NCBI taxonomy): domain Eukaryota; kingdom Metazoa; phylum Arthropoda; class Insecta; order Hemiptera; family Gerridae; genus Gerris; species Gerris buenoi. The sequence continues at coordinate 551,975 of KZ651436.1, read as the reverse complement.
GATCTGAACCATTAGTTAGGCACTCAGGTGAGGGGTGAGAGGTTGATGTGGTCAGCCCAAGTCGTTCTTCTTCGTTTTCGTGGCCGATTTACTTGACATCGGGCATTTATCACATGTTTGTGTACCTCTTTTCTTTCGTCCTTTGAGTGTGGCTGTGGCCGGATCACCTTAATTGTGCCAGCCTTATCTTGAACTAGAGAGATTCGATGTTCATAAAGGCTCGGACCGTGGTGTTTCTAACTCGACCCCTCCTAGTTTTGTTAGCAACTTTCCTGAGTTACCTCGTGCCACTTGAATGCGAATATCTTTTCTTAAGGTGAATGCTCATTATTCAGATCCATAAGTTAATATGGGGGTGCAAATTGTTTCGTAGGCAATTAATTTTGTATTTTCTGAAACTTCTTTTAGCGAATTTTCGAAGAAAATTAAGCCATTGCAATGACTTCAAAATTTTCTCCGTGGCAATTCGTTTTAGACCATTTTTATCTATTCTGATATTTTACACTTTTTTTATGCATGTATATATGAGTCGTCTAGTTTCAAAACCAGCCATCTGACAAAAAATTGAAGAACTGTTTTTTTGTTTTAATGTGTTCTAAATGAAAAGATCTACCTGTAGCAGCAATATTAGTTTCAAAAGAGGCCTTCTTCCATAAGTAATTTGAAATAAAAGTTAAGGGTTAGTTTCAAAACCAGCTATCTGCTCAGTGTTCTCTCTTTAATTCTCTTACGTTTATAATTTTATTATATATATTTTTTTCTTTTTAGTTATAATATTTTCTTTATTATGTTTTAATAAAGCTAATCCAAATTTTTTGGTTCTGGTCATTTTAAAATAACTATTTCCATTCCAATGATGTTCCTAACTTTTTTTATATCTAAAACAAATTTGTATATAATTAAAAAAAATCTTTTAATGTTTTTTTTTTAATTATTATTTTAATTGCACATAAAGTAATAAAATAAATATTTATTAATATTTAATATTAATAAGTATTACCTATTGATACACGTGATATTTTCCTATTTATCACAATATACATACATATATGTATGTATACATACGTATGTGTATGTATGTACATATGTATGTATATTTTTTTATGTATGTATATATGTATGTAGACATATGTATGTGTCACAGGATGCACTAAAAAAATTCAATCAAATGTTAAAATGTCAATAATATCAAAAGAAAGGATAAGTTCGTTGGAAAACATTTTTGGAGTCCATATAGTGGTCAAAAAAAGCATAGAAACGTGTTTTTTCCATTTTACCCTCCTCTTATATGAAAAAAAAGAAGACTAAAGTGTACATAACAACAATTACTGTACTCTAAAAATTCGCTCATTTAGTCACGGTAGATGACTGGATTATTTTGCATATAATCTTCCTGTTTATTGGTGGTGTCAATTTCACCCTATATTTAGGGTGAAATTGCCAGCAAAGTTAAAGGAGAAGTTACAAGCAAAGTTAATGGACACCAAAAGGGAGCAGCTTGGCGGTGGTAATTAAGATGTACATATGTATATGGCAGTCGGCAGACAACAGACCACAGACCACTTTTTTGAAGTCAGGGAACCTCAAAACAAACACTCGTAAATCCATCAAAATCACAATATCGAATCTTCGCGCTATCTTAATAATTATATGTACAACAAATATATGTGAGTCAAAAAAATTTAATATATTTTTTTTTTCTTTTCTAGATATTCGGAATAGATGTTCTTTTAAATACTCGTACAATAGCCTAAACGTGTGAATAATAATTGTATGTAGCTTTTTTTTATAATGAAATACTTATTACATATTTTTTTAAGAAAACTAGAAGGAAGTTCTTTTCGCTTTACATATTACGATTAAATAACCCAATAGATATAGGTATGAATTGTTCGCTTTAAGTTTTAAGTCATAATGCTTACTCTTTTTGTTATTTATAATTCAATGGTCTGACTATCTTAAAGAATACTTAACCATACATGCAATATCGAATTGCGGGTTTGACAATAACGACTCTTTAGTCTAACAAAAATATGAACTCTCGTCAAATTAATTAATCTATCACGAAAACTAAATGCATTTATCTTAAAGGTATATTTGGTTTAGTGGGAAGTCTTGATCAAGTAAGTTGTAAGCATTCTTCTTAACTTAACGTGGCTTAATTACTTAATGCGGAGTTATTAAGGTTAAGATGCTAAAAATCTGGTTTTTTTTTAACGCTTTTAATTAAACCTTTGAGTATCTTAAGTTAAAAATAACATCAGTATTTGCGAAACAAGAATTTTACCATTTCAAAACAGAGGTGTGCAATATACATACACACGTTATATGTATATTATAAATATATACAGGGTGTGGCAAAAGTTTGGCAACGGCTAATTATCTCCGTTCACAACTTCCTCGAAAGGTAAAATTCTTTAACAAAGTCTAAATAAATTAGTTCTAGAAAATAAATAGAGGTAATGCATCCGGCAATTATGTTACTAAGACTGTGAGAATCAAGAAATAGTCATTAAGGGACTATTAGTGGCGCAAGCTGCCGGCACTAGACATCTTATTCCTCGAACAGATACACAGATCAAAAAGAAATACTTAATTTATTGTTAATGTTTAGTTCATTAACATTGTTTCATTCATTCACAAAAACCGCTGATAGTGAGTAAACGTGCAATATCCGGGTGCATAATTTGATGAATAAGGAAAAGCTTACTTGGATTACAAATATGAATCATTCACAACATTTGCAATAATGCCAACATTAAATTAGCCGTTTTTATGGGGTAAAATAAAAATTTAATTTTTAACATGTAATTAAAATCAACTCACTTTTAAATATCAGATTATGTTTCTGACCTTTTTACTTTCTTATAATATGTACATGTATTTGAAGAGAGTACTGTGATGGTGAAAACATTTCTATTTAGAGGTTCTGATGGATTTACATGTTTTAGGTACCTTGAGTAAAAAAAAAAAATTTTTTTGAAAGAAAAAAAGTATATGGAAGTTTTAAGTTTAAGTAGGTATAGTAGAAATGAGTTGTTTTTGGTAATTTCATGTATTTTTATGTCTGAGATATTGTTAAATAATAATAAGTCTAATTGACAGAGAATCTGCAATTTTAAAGAAATTTCAAGAATTTGCATACAAAACAATAAATAGACAGTAGTCAGTCAGCTTGAGAATGATCCAAAGAGGGAACACTTTAAAACACATTTTAAAACATTTTTAAAGGTGAATAAAAATATTAATGGATAAATATTATATTTGATTTAAATTCAGCCTTATCATATAGCTATATTGTGTCTAAGAAAGTTTTTTTTTTTTTTTCAATTTATGTCGTACTGATTTTTTAAATTCTGCCAAATTAGTTATTTCAATAAAGAGCAAAAAGTGTCAGCTTATTACTACGACAACCTTATATAATTTTATTAATAATAAAAAGTTAAACCACAATAGAAAATTATTAAGTAATGTTAATGCAGTTAATTAGCTGGGTAAAAAATGATACTTTATCTGGTGTAAAAAAAATTCCCGGGGACCAAATTTTAATATATTAATACTTAATCTAGTAATTTAGTAGGAAAATTCACCTTCGTTTTGATAATAAAGATAAATTAGATAAAGGTATATTTGCCAGAGTTTTCCTTTAGGAAATCTGTGGATTTAAAAATTAAAAATCAAGTTGCTATATTTTATGGTAGATTTAAATACAATACCTAGTATAAAGAATTTGAGGACTCATTGATTGGCGTTTGTTGTTTAAGGTCATAGATTATTCTCCGTCGCAAGGAGCGATAAGGCCATCGAGGAGAGGTTACACACATAAAAGGGTAAATCGGTCCTTGATTTTTAGGACTTATAGTCTACGAGTCTACGAAAAAGGAAGGTTTGGTACTAACCCAATCTGTTTGCGGTAGTTCTAAGCCTCACTTCCTGACCATAGGGCTAAACTGGTATCAAAATTATTATTTATCCAAGGATATTATTTAAAACATCTTTATAAACTATTATTTTTTCAGATCTTAATCCTTATTACTTCCTACTACTTAAACCAAATATTTATTTGTATATTTACTGTTTGATTACTTCTTGAAACCCACGAATCCTGACAACTATATTTTGACTAAAAAAAGATTATAAATTAATAATAATCTTCAAACATCCTATTCATCCGTCTTACTTCAATTATATAATTCAGTTGTTATATAATTAAACTAAAAGCCCTTGACTCTTCATAAATCATAAAAAAACAATAAGCACGTATTTTAACTTAAAACATCAGTTTACTGGGAAGTGAAATTATAGATTAGACACGACAAACTTATTTTACAAAATAAAACCTTCATGACGTTTCCTATTATGACCTTTTAGTTGAAATCTTTGATATTTATAGGTATTGATTCTGTGACCTAGAAGTTATAATAATCCCTTAAAACAACTCCCACCGTAATAATCTATAGTAAATAAGCGTGACCAATCTACAATCTCTTACTATAGACATAGGTCCTGAATAATCAAATAACCCTATCAAGAAACCAAGTGACACACCGCGTTACTCAACCGTATCTATCTAGATAAAAACTATCTATTACTAGATAATATGTTTATAATTTAATCTATGTATCTATTATTTTATTTCACTCACCAATCTTCTTTTTTTGTCTTATCAAGACTATAATAGATACATGAATTAATAATTTATTATCATATTATTTTACAATTAATCACCAGACATCCTGTGTATCTTTCTAATTGTCTAGCATAACGATTCTAGATATTCTGATTAACTTTTGACTTAATCATCAAATAATGTACGGACTTACATATTTTCATATTTAATGTAAAATATTTTTGTTATTACTATCCTACGCCTACAAACTACAATACACTCCATAGATAAGGAAACCATATTGTTCCTAGTGAAGTTACTTATATGGCTTTTACTCCNTTTATTGTTATATTATTTATTTTGTAAGATTTATTAACAGCTTTTAGCGATCTTTAACACTTCATAGGGGTGTCGCTATAGGTTTTACTAAAAAAATGTACTTAAAAAAAAAAATGTTCGTCTCATTGAATAGATGAGGTTTGATTTTAAAATATGTTTGAATCTAAATTCACGTTATTCATCTAAGTTCACGTTTACGCGAGCATTGCGCATTAACGCTTGAACGGATAACGTTTTCCAACAACCTCGTCCTGAGCATTGGTAAAATGAAAATTTCATGTTCAACAAGGGTTTCCTTAAAACAAAAAATAAATGTACTATTGTTATCCAAGGATTAACAGTTAACTATATGAATTACCGTGTTGTTTCCACTGTTGAAGCTTATGGTAGAGCATGCAAGAGCAGAGGAGCCCAACACAGCTGAGTATCATGAGAGTGAGAGCCACGCACACCCAGACATCAGCTACGAACCTGTCATAGTCAGGAGCAGCAGTAGTTGTACCTCCAGCAACAGCAGGTACTCCTGGTGCTCGAGTAACTCCAGCCATACCTGGCGCCGGTAAACCGGCTGAAATGTTTCTACCTTCCATCACCTATTTTCCATAATCACCTGCACAGCAAAAAAATTATCTTAATAAAAATTAATACAAAATATACACTCCCCGCGTCAAAATTAACGCACCTTTATATTTCTTTTTTTCGACTACCTCTAATTAATAGTGATGTTTAATGATTCATTAATTATATTAATCATCATAATTTAATTATATTTAATCATCATTAATGATTGTTATTTGCAATTGATTAAATGAGAGCTCATGTAGTTATTCATTAATACAGTTCTTTGTTAAACTACAATACACTCCATAGATAAGGAAACCATATCGTTCCTAGTGAAGTTACTTATATGGCTTTTACTCCCGTAAATATACTATTTTCACTTTTTTCGTCAACAAAATACAACGCACTACATTCTCTTCGTACGTTATGTGATATGACGAAAGTTAAAGAAATAAATAAATAAGTAAATAATAATAATAATAATTCACAAATTAATAATTTCCATTTCCAAAAGACTAATGGAAATCGACGATATTAGTGAAAATGTGAAGATGCCACAAAATATGCTACCAAAGTTTTTAAATTTTATAATATAAGAATATGTACTATTAAAATGCCTCCAGCTTCTATTCACTCCATAAAAATACCTTTGTAAGGAACTCTTACAGTTTTACTATTGTTTCTAAACTTCAAACTTTCAGTTTACAAGTTTTTTTTTCTCCTGGCGTGAATCCTTTTTATTTACCTATACGTAAATGTATTTACATAATCTACCTACGTATAAGGTGTACGGTATGTGATAATAAAATAAAACTCATAAGACAACTACTAGGTGTCAAATTTTTGTGCTGGGTACTTTCAGGGATCAGATTATAGCGGGACAGACAAACGCAGAAATTTAAAAGCGTCCTAGTTTTTGGCTAAGGGCCTTAAAAAGGTATGTTGCCTGTTCTGTAGAACTTTTTTTTCATAAGTTCTGCTTTCATATTTTTCAGATATAGTCGAGGGAAAATCCGATTTGACCTGCGCAAATTGCTTCACGAGCGATTCCAGTGGTATTCAACTAAACTAACCCTGCTTTGTAACATATCCAAAATCAGACAAAATCCGATCATGGGAAAGCACCTAAAAATCGAATTCAAAATGGCGTTTTTTAAACATTAAGG
>KZ651436.1:506596-519733 GCA_001010745.2 Gerris buenoi | reverse complement strand
GCTTAAAGTTTTTCAGATTTTTTTAAAAAATCTATTTTTTTTGTTTTCAAACATCTTTTGGTCACACAAAAAATGCAACAAGTCAACTAAGATATACATACTTTTATAGGAAATTTTCTGCTCTTTCCAACAATGGTTCCTTCATTGTTCTAAGATTAATATTTTTTGAGTTTTTTCAGTTTTTTACGGTAAAGGTCGATGTTTTTTAACACAGTCTATTTGCGCTTATAGTTCCTACACCGTTGAGAATTGGACTATACCTTATATGAACTTTTTTGCTTCAAATCACCTGTAGATATACCCTCTTTTCTATGGCTACTTAAAATTGATACACCCTGTATATATTATATTGAATTAAAAATAGGACGAGTGCTATTTGAGATATGATGTTTCGCAAAAATTGAACGACTGACAGACCGAAGTAAAATGTTTATCCTCGATTGATACGAAATATTAACATTTTATCTCTATGTTTAGATGCGTAAAAATTGGTCCTTTCGTAATTGTATTCATTGCGCATCGCGTTCATAATTCTTCTTTTTTCCGACCTAGTGCAGAGAAAAAGAAGAATTCTTCACCTTAACGCACGATTAGCGCGTTTGTTTACATTTAGCAAAACTAATTTGCTGTTTGTTTAATTAAAGTAATTGTTTATATCGAGATTTTAGTGAAAAACAATGAGTGATTTAAGTGATTATGACGAAAATGAGGAGAATTATACTCCTCCCAAAATAATTAATTCGTCACAAAATACAACTAACAAATTAATGTCATCTTTATCAAATTAGAAATTCGAACTTACATACAGTAAGTTAATTAATTTGTTCAGTATTTATCATTAAAATCTAACAATCGTAGATAAAGTAACGGTAATAAATGCAAAAGTTTATTGCCATCAGAAGTTATTCCAAGCCAGAGCCGTTTCAGACATCAGTAATAGGTAATAGTACAATAAGCGTCTAGTGCGAAAACTGCATTTTGCTTTGCTCGTGTGGTTTTACTATCCTCGCTGACGCTCGGGTGCAAACTCCACACTAACATGCAAAATGCTACTTTCCGCACTAGACGCCTAATGTACCATTACTGATGTCTGAAACGGATTTCTGGCCTAGAATAACTGTCTAATGGACATAAACTTTTTTATTCTTCAGAACGATAATATATCTTCCGTTACCTTCGGTAAACTTGGAACCAAAATAACTTGGAACGATTATATAATCGATAACCTAAACCAGCGGTTCCCAAACTGTGGTACGCGTACCATTGGTGGTACGCGGGATCGGGTCCAGTGGTACGCCCTGCATAAATATTTGCGGTTGTTAAGAGCGTATTCAACCCTTATATACCTATAGAAGCATAGAATACAGACTGTCCTGCGTTGATGGTGATGTGTTTAAAACTCAGCCCCATCACTCCAAAAAAAATTGTTTGAGCCGATTATTTATTACAAGCACATTCATCCAATTAACCTGCCTAACCATATTGTTTATTCTTTTCTTATGACGTATTCTTTTAGTATTTTCTTTATAATTCTTTATAAATGTTTAAAAAAAAGTTTAATTAACATTCTATGTTCTATTCGTGTTATTTTGTTGAAATTTGATGTTCTTTATTCTTTCATGAATGTTTTTTTTTTTTTTTTTTAGTAAATTAAATACAATTTTTATTTAGTCCTTATTTTAACAATCATGCTCAAACACCTTCTCCCTATCCAGGGGATGGAATGTAAAAAAATAATGATACAGTACGCAGGTCTGGTACAACTGAAATTAAAAAATGTTTTGCATAAAAAAAAAATGTGATACCCTACGTTTTTGAACCTTTAAAACTCAAAATTTTTCCGGACCCCCTTTCTTCTGTAAAAAAAAGAGTCCTAGATATTCCTTTATAAACATCAGTGGTACATGAAAAATTTAAGACATATTAAGTGGTACGCCACCAAAAAAGTTTGGGAACCCCTGACCTAAACAACTTACAAATTAAAGCTTGCCACAAAGTTATCTGCATTAATTCTATTGGTGGTTCACATTAATCTGCTCATATTTACTTTTTAAGTTCTAAATAGTGCATTAACATTTCAAGCAAATTTCATTAATTTGAAAATTTGTTTAAAATTAATTGATTCGAACATGTGCATAAGTTTGATTATTATTTATTAATTAATGGTTTATGATAATCCTCAATGTTTGTCTTGGATATGGGATGTAATAAATGTATTAACTGTGTCTAAAATATTCCAACTTTGATTTACTTCGAATGCGAATAAAGAATGAACTTAACAGTCATTATATTACAGATAATGTAATGAACATTACTCTAAACAATGTTTTGCAATAAAAATTCTTTATTATCCACCTTGGCTTTTTATCTGTTGACCTTTCCGGTGAAACATTAACCCATTGTCACCCAATCTCAGTACAATATGTTGCAATTGATCGAGGAAGTCGAGCTAATCATTATAATAATTTAAATTTAATGTTCGGAGTGAGGTAAATCGATTGATTATAGACGGTAATTCCGGTTTTACGTCATCCGCGGTTATTTTCCAAAGTACGAAAAGTAATTTTATAAGTTAATGGAGATGAATCTCGAGCAAAATATATCATGCAAAAAAGAGTGTTCTATGCTATTCTATTATTATAATCAAATTGCGAAGATAACCTTCTAATAATTAAATAAGTACAGAACACAAAGGGATGATGCAAATATAGATAAATACTTACCAAGAAATAAAAATTAATTGAAAATACATAATATATTAGTCCAGAGAGGTGGCATTGCATTGACGTCGAGGAATTATTTATATTTAAATAATTCTTTCTAATTTAAATCAGATATTATTTAATGTAAATCTTAAATTATTATCAGTATTGGTTGTTATATTAATTTATAATGATGTGATATTTTGTTCGGATGACTGAGGATGACTCTTAATGAGTCGAAACGTTTCGTAATGAAGTAGAGAAGTCTGCGTAATTTATTACACCTAAATATCCATTTATTCCTTAATTTTAGAATTATATAAAAAATAGACTACCAATTGGTGAGGCACATAGCTTCCTCGCATCCTATCCTCGTACTTTAATGTATTTATTCTTTTACAAGCCATTATTGTCTAATTGGTTTAATTGTTTTCCCCGTTTTTTTAATGTGTCAAAATTTTTTAGATATTTTACAAGAATTGAAGTATCAATTTAGCAAAAGTTAAAGAACGTAGACAGTTAAAATTAATCTGGGGCTATCTTCGGGTTACTTTCTATAAACTATAAACGTTTCATTCAAAAATCAGATTAGTACTTTTGAAGCTATAGGTGTAAATAAATGTATGTTGGTGGCGCAGAAGGTTAAAACTTATATGGGACCAACAATGGGCTAATTATTACCTACCACCCAAATTTCATTAAAATTGAACGTGTAGTTTTTAAGATATGGCGGTTCACAAAAATTGATGGATAGACCGACAGACCGACAGACAGACACGGAACCAAAAATGATCCCTGATGTCTGAAACCTGGAATTTTTGAAATCGGAGACCTAAAATATTTTCGCTCTTCAGAACGATCGCATAGCTTCCGTTACCTTCGGTAAGCTCGGAAGCAAAAGGGTGTACTCTTAAATTAGTAATAATTTAAATTGTTATAGTCGAAGAATTATTTGAGTGGAGACCAAAAATGTGAGAGTAGAAAAAGAAGAGAAAACAAACAAAGAAAGATATGTTGTGGTTTTGAACATTATGTATAACTTACGTTTGTCACTTTCATCTTCAACCCAGCGACAATCGATCGACAAGTATTTAGTTTATACCTATTTCGTTTTCCATATTAAATTTATTTTTATCTGTGAAACTAGATTTTACCCAGGAATCCAGGAAAATAACTTTATAGTTTGATTCGTATTTGAAATTACAGCGATTTGAGAATTTTTTGTTTTTGAGAAATTGTATTTTCACGGTTTTTTAAGAATTTTGGGGGTATTGTCCCTCAATCAAGATCTAAAATTCATTTCTTGATTTCATCTTTTCTTGTGGTGAGATTTTTCTAAACATATATGCCAAATAGCATCAAAATCGGTTCAGCAGTTAAGGAGTCACTTATCTGTTCAGATTATGTATCAGATAAAGTATAATTTTCATGCCATCGTAATAGTAGCGCCACACAAGTAAAAATAAAATGCTTTTCACAAATGGGAAACACTTCGATTTATGTCTCTTACCATACTCCTTCAGGAATTCCTTCTATCTGTATCTTTAGCACTAATGTTAGTTAAAAGATTCAAAAGAAGCTCTAAATCAAAGTTAAATTTAAAAAAAACTACTAACTTACTCTAACACCATAACTTAAAAAAAATCGTTGTGAACTTTATTAAGAAATAGAATGGCTAGTAAAATGTAACATTATCTGTATCTGTAAATTATTAATATAAGTTTTTCAAAACTCAATTACTAATAGCTTAATAAATTTAGAGAGCAATAATAAAAAAATCGATCAGATATAACTTTAAACGCAAAAAAGGTAAACGAACAAAACAAAAATAACTCTAATTTCCTGATTTTATTAAATCATATTCACCTTGGAAATAAGCACGTGCCTTGAGGATTCAAAGCGTTTTTGAATGAATAGGTACAATTAAGTACAAACTGGTTGAAATAAATTGAGCAATGATTTTTTTTATTTTTTATTGTTATTACATACTTTAATTTCTATTTTATAGTTAAGTAACTATTTACATAAAAAAAAAACCTATAGAAATTAATTCGGTTGTGGTAGCAGTCAGGTAGTCAAAGCGTGAGACCAGACAATTACTAACTTCGTTTCCATGATGTTTAAATACGGGTTGAGTACAGTTTTTGGATCCAAAGTGTCCATGGAAACCTAGAGCCAGTACAGATTAAATATGATTCCGATCTCGATACGATACACTAAATTCTGGGATCGTATCTGGATTGAGTTGCATATAGAAACACATGAACTTGATCCTGACATGTCCAGAGCGTGTGTGAGCACACCTAGAGTATTTCTGTAGAAACTGTAAACTGTAGTCAAATTTGTCAAAGGAAACGTAGTAACTTTAAGGTAAGTAATATAGATTTAAAAAGAAACCTTTACTGTTGGTTTATCACTGAAGATAAATTATTTGAAATAAAAAAAAAGAAAAAAAAGTAAACTCCTCCGTTTACATTTGCAACATTAATAACTACTTCAATCCAAATGTTTACATTTGCAATTAAAAATAAATTAATTTTGAAAAAATAACTAAATTTTCCTTGTTAAGGATGTTTTAAATGTTTTGTATATTCCTCAGAAATTTAAGTAAACTTGAAATCAAAAGAAAGTCAACTGGAATTAAAATGAAGTTTAAATAAATGGAATTAAAATAAATAGATGAAGACAATATGGAGCCTAAGAAGACTATAATAAAAGAAAAGGAAGAATGAGAGAAGAAACAATTGTTGTGACCTTGGCTAAACCGGTAGCTTTTGGCTGCTAGGAATGTTTGCATTAGTTCTGCCGGGTAGTTCACCTTTGGTAATATCGAACTCAACTATTGTAAACGGAACATAGCTTTTACACACTTTGCGGTATTTTGAACTGTAGCAAGTATTAACACATATTACTATAATAAATAATATAAAAATTAACTTATAAAATACCATGACAGTTGCAAAACTAACCCTTAATGAGATAAGAATCGAGGCAAATATTACGTTTATTAGGCAAGGGTACAAGGTAAATAAACTAGCTGGTCATTTGCAATATTTTAGTATAGATAGATTAAAAAAAAAAAAAAAAAAAAAAAAAATACGTTGAATAAGACAGCAATGGGTAAAAATACGGGCCCTACAACAAGAATTAGTAAAGGAACGAAGTATGCCAATAACACAGATAAACTAGGAGTATAGTAGTGTCTCCAAAAGGTTGGGTTTGGCGTTGATTACGTCTATATTAGTGAGTTTAGATTTTTTTTTTATCTGTGCATATAGATAGATATACATACAACAGTAGGTATATACGTTAAAATTTTTAGATTTATTCATTAATAAATATGATAATATTAGTCAATTATTTGAACAATATTTGTGCAATCACTTAACTTAAATTATTTACTTTATTTTGAATGTTCAACAAATATTTGAAGATTGCTCAAGAGTCTGATAAAAGATAGGACAAAATAAATATAGTAAAACCACATAACACTTAAACATGCATATATCGACACATTAACTGTCGTAATTCTAAAAAAACGTAAAAGTAAATTTGATAGTGTTGATTACACATATGAAAAGATTAGTCAACTTTTAACTAAAGATCCGAAAGTTTGACAGCCATTAAACTTTTTACTGTTAGCGCATGCAAATTTGTTTGAACAAACAATAAAAATAAAATTCTCAACAAAACAAGACAGACGGCCTCTGATCAAAATGTTTTAATGTAACGTCAATATATTTTTAATTTAATATATTTAGTGCTTTTGCCTTATTGTATGATTTTTCCCACCAAAATAAATCTCTAATATTTTAATTTAAATTAGTATTCTTTGTTTCAAAGAGCTTTTAAATTATATACAAAGGTTTTAATTATATAGCCTTATTTCATCACTATTGACAAAGATTGGAATTTAAAGTACAAGTTCAAGGAAGTAGGAAATTATGTGTGAAAATATATATATTAAACTAAAATCTTGTTAATTTAGTATATTGTTAAGATAATGTGGATACTCTAACAAACATAATAGGTTTATTCATTCTTGGTTAAAGAATTGAGTACACAACCAAAAAATTGAAATTTTAGTGCTGTATATTTTAGACAAACGTTTATGGGATAAAATTATGACTTAAATTAAGTCACTAACTAGAAAGAAGGGATCTGCTACTAGAACTAGAATCATAAAAAAAAAAACCTCTCCACAAATGTCCACAACATTTTGACATCAACTCTACTGAGCACTTATTCTTCAGAATCTGTTACAATTTAGAGATATATGCTGCTATAATTATAAAAATGTATCAATATCCACTTCATTTGCGATTTTAGCTGAACCAGAGATTGCCTAAGAGAAACCAATTCATAACTCAGCCAAACTTTAATTCCTCATTAATATTTGCTGAATCAATAACTAATTAATGTATGAAATCGTGAGAATTCACAACCATCATCTGCAGGAAAATAAAAGACACTTTTGGAACTTTTAGTCCCGAACTAATTTTTTTCAAACTTAGCATTTTTAGTCCGTAGCAAAAAGTGGAACCTTTCCACGTTCTCAACGAGGACGTCAACCGTCCTAGAACCGTGAAAACAGTTCTAGGAATAAAACTGGGCTCGTTGAGTACAAATAGCGCAAAATCCATTTACAGATGAAGGCTTAGGTTCTAACAATAGTTATAACCTATTTTTTATGGTTTTAGACTATATTTCAGTTTTGGCATCTTTAACTTATCTTCTTTCTACTTTATTTTACGTATTATTTTTTCTCTTTATTTTCTCATACAAAAGAGAAAATTATTGAGATGGCTCGATTCGATTATGAGATTTTGACGGATTTACACGTTTTAAGGTCCCCTGAGTCCAAAAAAGTGGTTTTTAAAAAGTGTCTGTCTGTCGTCCGTGCAGACGCCTGGAGCCTATTGATTAAAAAAGAACTCTAAAATATAGTCCATTTAAATACGAATCTAACGATATAAGTGGTTTGACTCACATTGATCTTTGAAATCTCCGAAGAATGTAGCTGTGCACCTTCCTAATCTGCTTACACTAGTGCAGATAGTGTAACCCAATTATTAGAGTGAATCCTTATGATTTTTTTGTCATTTCGTCTGGTTAAATCCTTTTCCCAACTAATATTAAAGGCGCTCAACCTAAGTCCGCGTCTAAAAAGAGCAACGCAGCACAGCACTTTTAAGTGCTGCGAAAATTTGACGAAATTTTCCCCTTCCTTTCTACATTTCTGCGGAAAGTTCTTTCTTTTAGTAAAATTAATTTTGGTTTTACATAAAAGTTAAAAAAATACCGCCATAACATCAAGTGAAGTGACCCATTAATATTTTAAACCCCTCAGTGCGCATCAAAATTTTTCTTTTCAAGACATCTACCGATCCCTCTAAGCCCTGAACATCCTATCCTATGCGAACTTACGAATGCAGTTCTCTCATGGCTCTTGGGACGGATAAAAAAACCACCCAACAACAAACCTAACCCTCCCCCCTTCCCTTTTTTTAACCTTCTCAATATCTTCACATCGTTATCGCGAAGACAGAATATAGGAAATCTGACGGCAGTAGACAAATCTAGAGCTTTTAGAGGACGACGAGCAAACAAATCAGAAAAATCTGCGGGGCAGTTCTCCCGGAACAACTGTCGATAGAAAAGCTTGGCGTTTTAAATATATATACGTGTATAGATAGATAAATAAACGAGAAACAGATAAAATTATACAGCATTTTGTGGAAGTGATCCTTCCTATTAGTATACGTTTATATATTATATACGCTTAGGCTCGCATGGCTCGCATTCGTTTCAGAGCCTTAAAAATTGCCTACATGTATTTACTAAATTGGATTGCACGGAAATTGAAATATATATTTCTTAATAGCTATAATAAAAACATAAAATATGACAAACATTAACAATGAATGTGTTTTGTATAATATATCTTATTATACCCTAACTAAACTAAATGTCATACAAACATAAAATTTTGACAGTAGGAAATGATGATCATACCTGATTGATTTGGAACATAGTAGAGCGAAGAGCAAGTGATACAAGAGAAGAGAGAGAGATGGACTCAAGTCAAGAACTGGTTAGATTTAATATGTATTGGTTTACTTCCTTAGAGGTAAGCTGTAATACTTGGCCAGGTTAACCTTGTGCTATCTGCGTTTTACTGCCATGGACTTCCTACATCATCTGGCGCCGCGCCGCTTCAGCCCTAACTGGAACAAAGTGGTTTAAATTTCACCAACCTTTCAAAAAATACCTAATTACACATAAAGTCACATACACATATACATAATAAATACCTACATAAATAAAAAAATGTACCAACAAGTATCATTAAAGGCACAGAGATTAATAAACGTTAATAACTCTTAAATCTTCTACATTATATTGTTACTCTTATATCATTTACTTAATATTGCTTTATCAATTTAAACCAATAAATGGATGGAGAGAATTTAATATCAGTTTAGGAAGATGAACGTGTGTAATTATGATGAGATATAGATAAATTTTCCCAGCATCTAAAGAAACACTTAAGTAAACATTCTGCCAATTTGTGAGGCACAAAGGTTTCTCGTATCCAATATTTATTGGACGAAAGGCCACATTAGATTTGACTCTGTTTCAATCTCAGTGGGGTCGCACTTATTTATATTCGACTAGCCGTTAGGCCAACGGTAACGGGCAGAATAATAAATATGGTTTAGAAAAAGAGCTGAGAGATAATTAGTTATAATTGAAATAGGTAGATATTTAAAGAGATATTTACTGTTTAAATAGTAAGTTTTATGCAGTTATAGGTAATTAAAATTAAAACATTTAAATAGGAAGTTTTGTGCTCCGATATTCGTTATATATGTATGGCGCAAATGGTTTAGTAACTGGCTTACATCCAGTAGCCCCGGGTTCGATTCCCAGCTTATGGCGCATCAATTTTTAACGTTATAAATCATTTAGAGGTGAGTTGTCGTTGTCGTCGGGACACTACTCGATTCTATAAAAGATATTAAATGTGGGCAGAAGGTTGACATTATTGGATTAATTAATAATAATTTGTGTTGCTTTAATAATAGATTAAAAACATCACAAATATGATGTAAGCAAGAATAATTAATATAAAAAATACCATTTTTAAAAATGGTATCTATTATTTTCAACTTATTTTTGATAAAAATTGTATTATTTTTTATTTTTTTATGTATTCTTCCCCTACATTGTTTCCATGTGCAAAATTTAGATTAAAAAACTTTTCAATAAATTTTACCAAAATATATAATCAATGAATAATAATATAAAATTACGTATGTATGCAATTTTAAAATGAGTTTTAAATTTAAACGTGTTTTAATTGTATGTAATGTTAAAATATTTTTTAACATACTTTTGTATTAAGTTATAGGTTTTTACTTTTCCTCACTACAAATAGTAGGAAAAGTAGATATTGTTTTCACCAATAAATTTTTTTTCGAGATTTCAACGGAATCATCAGTTTTGGGTGTTTTTAAGACCTCCTGAGTGGTTTTCAGCATAACGTTTGTATGTGTGTATGTGCGTATGTGGGTTACCATCGTAGCGCCCAAGGTGTTTGACCTAGAGAGTTGAAACTTGGCAGAAAAATCAGTCCTTACCTGTAGTGGTGCCTCCCGGAAAATCAACTTTTTCCGCCATCTTGAACCCAGTTTGATGAGCAAAAATTAAAAAAAAAAAATCGTAATAAATCGATAATGGTTCTGATCGTTTTGAAATTTGCACGAATGTAGCTCTCTGTATGACAAACAAGCCCACCAAATTTCATTTTGATATTGGCCGCCATTTTGAAGTTATCAAATTTTGAATTTTTAAACTTTGACGATTAATAATACTGAAATTACGTATAGGTTTTTGACTTATAGCATATCGTTGGAACCGGAAAAAATTAAGGATTCGTTGATTGAGCTATATTTATTAAACGTTTAATTGCTTTTATAAAGTTAATTTTACTCAACAGAATAGAAACCAGTTAACTTAATGAATCCATCAAATCTAATCTGGCAATTCCGAATAGTCAATTGTCGAGTATCAGCTTACGGAAGCATAAAGCATTCGTATTTGATTGCAGGCTATATTGATGAAAATTGCCGGTGCGCTATTGCATTGCATTGTGCGACTTGGTAATAGCTAGCTTAGCAGTACTAACTTACTACCCACGTTGTTAGAATTGGTTCATAAACAATGCAATAGTAGAATATTAGGTATGAATAACAGTAACAATTCTACGATAAAGACCACCAAATATCAAGTGTGACCTTTAAAACTTGGCAATGTTAGTTCAAATTTTCAACGATGTTATAAGTACTCTAGATCTATAGCAGATTTTTCCAGAAAATGAATCTAGTCTTTTTTTCTTTTGGTTAGTAAAACTTGGTTTAATATGATAATAAGTAAACATTNACCAACTTTGGTTGTGATCCTTATCCGCGTTCTAAAAATTCATTTTTGTAATTTGTGACGTCATAACTCTAAAATTATTTGCCTTCGGTTTTATAATTTAATTTTTTATTTAATTATAATTATTGATAGTCAGTTTAGTTTATTGTAATATTTTTTTTGTTTTTTATCTTATTTTAGTTTGAAATATGCTAAAAAATAATGTTTATTATATCATGACGGGCGAGTTGAAAAAAATGACGTCAGAGTGAAACGTAAACAATAACCAATGGCAGGGCTTGTTTTCTTGACGTTTGTGAGAGGGCTTTGAATAGTTAATAAAGCGTGGCCAACCTTCTCCAGCTTAAATGAAAAAAAAAGAGTGTTGTTTTGTTGGTCCCCTGGTCTAAGGGACACAACCCCTCGGCGAAAGTTGGCTTCAGTCCCTTATCAGTAATTGCTTTTTGTTTTGATTCTATGCTCCTTCTATGTATAGTATTATTCTAAGTTTATCAACGATCATAGAATCCTAATCGGAAAGATTTCCAACTCCCCTCTTTATCTACCTGTGTTAGACTACTAGCGCTCCACGGGAACATGCGGTTAATATTGTAACTTAATCTTTTACACCATTCAAAAGATTTCGTGCTTTTTAATTCAAAGAAATAAATTAATAAATTATTTGGTCATTTTCCCTGGATTCGATCCCGGGAACTTCCGCATTTTAGGCGATCGCGCATCTCATTCGGCCACTGAGGCTGTTATTTTTTTGGATTGTTTATTTACAATATAGTATAAATGTCAAAATATCATAAGTACCTAGTTTACAATTTTAACCACCATATTCCCGTGGAGCGCTAGTGCTCTTTCACCTCTAGAATACTGGAGTTCGATACCCCTGATGTTTATGTTTTATAAGTGGTAATTCCGCAGTGTGACATAGATGCTCTGAGGATAATTTTAATTATTTATAGTTATTACTTCTTTTAATTGATCACAATTATGTAAAATTATAACACAAGCAAGGACTTGAGGTCAGTAAAAAGCAAATTATTTTTTAAAGTGACAATGTTTCTTTTAGATGTGTAAGTTATAGCTGGAAAACATTTTTGTTGGTCTGATGGTGCCCAAAAGGGGTGAAGTATAAAGTATAACCTTTATTGTAATCAACAAATTTGTTAATTATTGTTACTCACCTATATGATCCAAACACAAGCAACCCAAAATATCAAAGGTGCAAACTTGTAGGAATTATTCTTCAGTTGAAATTATTAATGCAACAACAATAGGCTCATTATCCCCTACCATCTAAATGTATTAAAAACTTGACCAGATGTTTCTAAAATAAAGTAGTTCGCAAAAATGTTGACGGACCAATTGACAGACAGACACCAGACCACTAATGTTACCTGGTGTCCGGTTAAAATAACGGTTCGGGGGATGAACCAAAGAACGACGGACCGACAGACATATCACCTTTGTCATAGAGTCATAAGGGTTTCAAGGATGATTTTGGAAACCCTAAAAAGAGTATATAAGACATTAAGGATGCACTATGTTAAGGTGATAAACATTATAATATTTATAGGTGTTAAGAACTGCTCCGGCGCATCACTATTTCCAGCCTTTGACATGGAGTCTGTAGTGGAAAACCCGGGGGCTTTTCTCTTCGAAGAATTGTTACATAACATGACGGATGAATTGGTGTTTTTATTTTCAAAGAATTGTTACACACGAAGATGATTAAGGTTTCTGTTTTGTAAATTTATTTAATTTAGACTAACCATGTAATAGGCCAGCTGTAAAGTGCAGATATGGTTCTAATTTAATATAATTCTAATCTAATTTAATATAATTTATTACTTTAAATAAGTAATTTAATATTAAAATTGCCTATACCTTTATTTTTAAACAAAACACGCGTTTTAAGTATATGAAAAAATGTTATAATACGATATATTTAAGTATATGTTTTTAATGTATATACTTATATATATATATATTTGTATATATA